>JAXCMG010000208.1:324902-367789 GCA_034642415.1 Podarcis siculus | reverse complement strand
AAAGAAAGAAAGAAAGAAAGAAAGAAAGAAAGAAAGAAAGAAAGAAAAGAAAAGAAAAGAAAAGAAAAGAAAAGAAAAGAACTAGGAATTGCCACACTTGCTAACATTGCTTGTCAACACTGAATATCCCTGGGGTCAAGGAGATAAGTAACTACACAACCTTTGAAGGCAGCCCTGTATAATAATATAATACAAGTATTATTATTATTATTATTATTATTATTATTATTATTATTATCCCCACCAAATGTCCCACCCCTTGTCAATCCCTCCCTTTACACCTCACACAAACCCCACCCCCTTACAACTTCTCCAGCCACTTCACAGCTTCTTCATCCCCATCCCTCAGAGCTCCTTTAACCCCTTACCCCCGCCTTGCCACTACGCCCACCCTGCTTGCCCACAATGATAGGGAGTGAATGTAGACCTCCCTCTGCCACTTGCCCAGCTGCCTGCTTTCTCCACCAGGCATGGTTGCTCACTCACACAGCCGGGCTGTCCCCTTGCTAAGGCCCTGGGATTCACTCACTCTGTTGTGCATGCATGGGAAGGCCCACCTAGGCCATCTATCTGCCTGCCCGCTTGTCTGCCAGTTTGGTCGCTTCTGCCACTGCCTTGCTTGCTTCACTCCCTCTGCTGACTGTTGTCATGCTGCTCCTAGTGGTGGGCATGCATACTGCAGTGTGATGACTTTCTTGTTACAAAAATACTATATAGTAAGATATATGGGAGGAAAGATGGAGACTAGTTTGAAAAATTCACATGGAATTGCATAGGTGTAACAGATCTCTTAGAGCCAATGTGGGGTTTCTCCTTCTGCCACTCAGGCTAACAATAGACTGTGCTGTCACTCAAAGCAGGACCCTCTTTGATGTCTGGAATTTGATGGGAGGTGAATAAACTAAAGTTTTGCAACTCTTGCATTTACAAAGAAAAGCAGCCTTGTCTGATCTCCCAAGTGATTCATGATTTACTGTTCATATTTACCTAGAACGTAAATCTCAGTGATTGCAATGGGATTTACTCTAGAGCAGACATGTATGGGATTGCATTGCTGAGACAGCTAACCAGCAAATTAGACCATCAACATTAATGTTTTCCAGTTCTGTTGAAAAATAGGTTCCAGAACTCACCGGAATTCCTCCCTTGTTCTCTTATAATGGCAAAGGTGCCCACCTGAGAGGTGCTGGAACTGAGTTCCAGTGAGTTCCAGCTGGAAAAAGCCCTGATGTTATATCCTCTAAATTTGTGCTCACACAATCTCTCTCGCAAACCTGGGGCAACGTAATCCAAGCTAAGCACTCTGAAGTCCCACTGGTTTCAGCACAAAAATTTTAGACTTTGATGAGAATCAATTGGACTCAACACCACTTAACTTTGACAAGAAGTTGCTTTAATCTTTTCCCTACGTTGTCCTGTCCTTGGGAAGCTTCATCTCGTCCAGCTTTCAGGGTCACCTCTCCTCAAGTCCTTCCAACTTGTTCCCTTTATATTAGTGTAATTATTCAAACTATCAATCATTTTGACTTGTTCTTTGATCACGTTGTTTTGGTTGTGTTCCTCACCAGGTGTCTATTTTGCATGCTGTGTTGGACTCTTTCAATCTTCCTTTTATAGTGGCTTACATTTCCTATGCTGACCTGCCCTTCACCGTAGGTGCCAAATGCAATTGAATTCTTATTTAAAAATCTCATCACAATTTGTTGCTCTAAAACAGATATCCACCTCCTCTCCCCTCTACAGTATTGCTTTGCTAGTGTGCTGTGCTAAAGTGACAGCTCCAAGGTCCAGAATTTAGGTACCAAATTGGCAGGGAAAGAGGCAGACAAGAGTGAGGGACCAGTCTACATGCCTGTATGTTTCCCATAGTCCTGTGTCAAAGACCCATAATTGACAATCAAAGAGGCTCCAGAAGTCTAAGGATGTTCACCAGCCCACCTTCCACCACCCATAAAAATCTAAGCTCTTCATCAGATCTGTGATCTGTATAAGAGCTGTGTCTTAAAATTCTCCTGGCCAATAAGAAAGAGCTAGATACCCATCAAAAACCCTTGGGGCCTAATCTCTCTATTTCTGTCTTTTCTATGTTCTTCTTTCAACCTGAGGAAGAAGACAGAGAAAACTGGGAAGAGTCAGTGTCAGAAGTTGAAGAGTTAGAAGGGCTTAGTGAGCTGGGAGAGTCAGTGGCAGAGAGAACTGCAGAATCAGATGCAGAAGCTGAAGCAGGCAAGTGGGAAGAGGGAGGCCCTCCTACTGTGACAAGCTCCACTCCATCTCCAAGAACCAGAAGAGGGCTGAAACAGGTGGAGCAGTGACAGTCTGCATACAGGCACAGTCTCTGGTTGCTTGGGAAAAGCCCTGGATCAGGGAGGACTTAAACAGCTGTGGGGAGGCAGGGACTTTCACGGAGGGAATGAGCTGCTGTGCTCATTAGGCCTCAAACTCAGCCAAGTCTGTGGAGATTGTGTTTTGCTAATAAAGAGTTAGCTCCAACTTTGAACTGTGGGTGATCTGCTGACCAGAATGCTCTGTAACACTTTGCTTTAGCCTTTGCTATAAGAAAACCTTCCAATACCAGTGAGGAGTCTCAATTTCTGTAATGGACATTGAGTTTGCAATTCATCTTGGCCTTGAAGTCACCATCAAACTCCCAAGAAGACTAAATTAATAGTAAGCCAAACCACCTTGCAAAACTATTATGCCATTTTAACTGCTTATGAAATTGTCCTGGCCTTTGGCTAGGACAATAAACTTATTGAAGAGAATATTATTACATTTACTCCACTTGGAAGGTCTACAGCTGGCTTCCTCAACCTCGGCTTTCCAGATGTTTTTGGCCTACAACTCCCATGATCCCTAGTTAGCAGGACCAGTAGTCAGGGATGATGGGAATTGTAGTCTCAAAACATTTGGAGGGCCGAGGTTGAGGAAGCCTGGTCTACAACAACACTTAAATTGAGTCAAATCTCACCCAGGATTTTGTGCTGGCAACTTTTTTTTTTTTTTTTTTTTTGCCAAATAAACAAAGACATAATTGGTTTCCTAATGATCATTTCTGATATGCTACGGTCAATGCTTTACTATGCATTTTCTGCCACATACTGTATATGAGGGCACATTTGGCATTTATTTTTTAAAAGTAAGTCCAGCTTGTCTTCTCTGACCGATACATTGTTTATGCATTGCACTCATAATAGGTGCATCGTGTATGTGTTTGTATCAGAGCAGATTTCACACAAATTGCTTTCTTGCCACTAGGACAAAGAATTTATGTCAACGTGCCCTTCTACGGAACATGGGACTGGTTCATTTGTCTGGAACACTTTGTGCTTTGTATCTGTTTGGTGTTTCTCTAGGATGAAATCTACTGTCCCATTAATAATCCTGTGAGGCTCGATGCCTGCATTTTCATTTTGGTACTACTTGACCAATGAAAGTTGAACAAAATCTGTGGTGAAAGCTTGAGGGATATGAGAATTTTCTTTTCTTAATGCAAGGTTACAGAAGCTGAGAGCTTCCCAAACCAAATGCAGTTCATCTGTGTACAGTCTTCTGCCAGGTACCTGACAACCTCTTTATTTTCAAGTCCCAGAATGACTTGCACAATAGGTTTATTGAAACACTGATGGACCACCACCTTGGAATGAGTTGCATCCATTGATCTAGAGACAATGCAGGAGTTTGTGGAGTTCCTTAAGGTAAAGGTAAAGGGACCCCTTACCATTAGGTCCAGTCGTGACCGACTCTGGGGTTGCGGCGCTCATCTCTCTTTATTGGCCGAGGGAGCCGGTGTACAGCTTCCAGGTCATGTGGCCAGCATGACTAAGCCGCTTCTGGCGAACCAGAGCAACACACAGAAATGCTGTTTACCTTCCCGCTGGAGCGGTACCTATTTATCTACTTGCACTTTGACGTGCTTTCGAACTGCTAGGTTGGCAGGAGCTGGGACTGAGCAAAGGGAGCTCACCCCGTCACGGGGATTCAAACTGCCAACCTTCTGATCGGCAAGTCCTAGGCTCTGTGGTTTAACCCACAGCGCCACCCGTGTCCCCAACCGTGGAGTTCCTTACCCCTGCTTTATATTTTGCTTGACTTGGCTGCTGTGAGCCTTTGGGGAATTGCCCTCAATTACAACCATTTTTGCTTTATTATATATTGTAAGTGATGTGAAATTCCCAAATGCTTGACAACTCTGTATAAGATTACTATGGTGATTTTAAGATGGAAAACAGCTAGGGATGGGAGAGAAATTTTATTTCTATTTTAATGAGAAACTACACAATTCTTACTTCTTAAATTAATGTGCAAACTGAAGCACAGCTTTCCTTTGACATTTGCACGTCTTCATTTTTTTCAGTGCCCTTTTCCTCGATGTGTATAAATGCATATATTAGGTGAAAGTGTACATCTAAATATTATATTTAAAATAACATACAAATGTGCATTATATTAAGGGAAGTTGCTTGCAAAAAATCATATTAGTCAAATCTACATACAAAAATATTTTTCATTAGGAGATATTCGCAAATGGGATGTTTTCTTTCTTATTTTGAAAATGCAGCGTGCTATGGAAATGTGGAGAGCTGAATTGAAGATTGGCAAAAATGAGGAACTGTGAGAAACTAAAATGGACAGATATCATCCATCCCTATATTACATTTTAACCCCTAAGTAATGGTGTTCATTGTCCAACTCATGGCCCAAACCTACAAAGTACTTTCTGAAATTAGGCATAAGACTGCTTTCAATGACAGAAGGAATATAAGGAAGCACAGCTGCTCCAGTCATCATCCTGTTCACAATACTGGCTAAGCCAGGAAAGGAAAAGACTTGATTGCCTTTTCGATTTCATTTTAGGAACTACCCAAAGCCAGCTGAGAACTAGAAAATCCAATTTGAATGACTGACCTACAGCTTTTCTTGAATTGTTCATTAGCCTCAGTATAATCTGCAATACATCATACATGTTAATATAAGTCAATTTCCTAAGCAATACACTTCACCAAGTCATACATCTGCTGCTTCTCCTTAGTAATACATAAATAATCTTTAATATTTACATAGTACTTGCAAAGCATTTTGCCTGCATTATCTCTGTAAGCCTTCTGACAGGGACCTTCAGATAGCAACCCCAGAGCCAAATATACCTTCCTGTTGAAGATCATTCCATTGTTGTCAACCCAAACCCAAGAGAGGCGATGGTCATGGCACTCTGACATTGGTCAGCAGGCTATTAGTAAAAGGTAAAGGGACCCCTGATCTTAGGTCCAGTCGTGGCCGACTCTGAGGTTGCGGCGCTCATCTCACTTTATTGGCTGAGGGAGCCAGCATACAGCTTCCAGGTCATGTGGCCAGCATGACTAAGCCGCTTCTGGCGAACCAGAGCAGCACACGGAAACGCCATTTACCTTCCCACCGGAGCGGTACCTATTTATCTACTTGCACTTTGATGTGCTTTCGAACTGCTAGGTTGGCAGGAGCAGGGACCGAGCAACAGGAGCTCACCCCGTTGTGGGGATTCGAACCGCAACCTTCTGATCAGCAAGTCCTAGGCTCTGTGGTTTAGACCACAGCGCCACCCGCATCCCTAGGCTATTAGTAGGCAGGTTTGAAATAGATCTTCCTAAGATCTTGGAGAGCTGTTGCAATATGTAGCTCCAACACTGACCATAACAAACCAATGGTCCAACTCAGTACCTCCCTTTGAGTAACTTTCATATGTATTCCCATAAATGAAAATAATGAAATGAAAATAATTACTATTCTGTCTGATTATAAGAGTTATTCTTAGAGGAAAACACAAGGATTTACAAGATATATAGGCTCTGCTGATTTATTTTATTTTTCCCCCACACATTTAATTCCAGCACAATTCTGTTTTTTCTATTCCTCATTTGTAAATTTATAATTTCTAGCTTTTATGATAGTTTTTACATGGGTGGTTTGAGAACCAGAGTTCTGAGCTGAATCCCCAGGACATGCTTCAGTGGTGATGTGTTATGTTGCACAGTTCTGCTGAATGTGAAATATTCAACAGAATTTTTACAGCAATGGGGGGTAATGCTTGCCCCCTTCCTTTCCTCTCTAGAGCAAAGAAACTCAATAAAATATTACCTCCTGCATATACATGATCACAAGGAACTAAGACACATGTGGTATCCACAGTAATTCTTGACTTTTATCCACCTTGCTGATTGAAAGGAATTTATTCTATCTGGGGAGTTGTTGTTTAATTAAATTTGTATACTGCCCTATACCCATAGGTATCAGGGTGATTCACAGCATAAAATCTCAATCTAAAAAACATAAAATACATAATAAAAATAAGATATGAATTAATAATAATAAAAATAAAAATAATAATTTATTTTTTATACCCCGCCCATCTGGCTGGGCTTCCTCAGCCACTCTGGGCAGCCTCCAACTAAATATTAAAATACAGCAATCAATCAAACATTAAAAGCTTCCCTAAACAGGGCTGCCTTCAGATGTCCTCTAAAAGTCTGGTAGTAGTTGTTCTCTTTGACATCTGGTGGGAGGGCATTCCACAGGGTGGGTGCCACTGCCGAGAAGGCCCTCTGCCTGGTTCCCTGTAACTTGGCTTCTCACAGTGAGGGAACCGCCAGAAGGCCCTCGGAGCTGGACCTCAGTGTCCGGGCAGAACGATGGGGGTGGAGACGCTCCTTCAGGTATACTGGACCAAGGCTGTTTAGGGCTTTAAAGGTCATCACCAACACTTTTTGTGCTCGGAAACATACTGGGAGCCAATGTAGTTTGACATAGTTTCAGTTGGACATAAATGCTAAACAGCATCAGAATCAACACATCGCTGTCATTCCTGTAGAGTAGACTTCCTCTATGTTGGCTAGGGCTGATGAGAGTTGTACTCAAAACCATATGGAGGGCACCAGGTTGGGAAAGCCTGCCTTAACAGCTTAATGACTTTAAAAGAAAATGACTGACGCTGAAGACTGTAGTGTTTTGTGTTGTCTTGTGCGCTAAATTGGTCTGAGATACGTGACATCAGCCCCTTTGAAAAGCAAAAGGAACATAAATGGTAAGTAACAATAACAGCAGTCAACCGAAATTGCAGACTATTTTCAGGAAAGGTCATTGTTGCTTACAATTAATTCATTTTATCTTCCCTTGCCTAAAAGCAGGATAGACATGCTGTGGAGACTCAATTCCCCCCCACCCCACCCGCTTTGTAACAAATGGGAATGATGAGACAGTCTAGACAGAAATATGGATTCTAGGCTGATTCTACAAGATATATATGGATAATGAATAAATCATATTTATCCCAAAGCAATAAAATGCTTTGTGGTATTGTCTACTATGAAAGATTATTGGGTGGGGTTGGAGGTTTTTTTTCACCTGGCAATAAGACTTGCATGTTGTGTACAAGGAATGCATGTATTGTGTGGGGTCAGGATTCTGCCTGCTGAATCCCAATCTCCTTGCATTGGCGAGATCTGCACATGTGTACAATTGTATGAATGCAAACTCTGTCCAGAACTTTCATCAGGTGAGTGTACCACTGAATGCATGTAGGTATTGTAAAGGTAAAGGTAAAGGGACCCCTGACCATTAGGTCCAGTCATGACCGACTCTGGGGTTGCGGTGCTCATCTCTCTTTATTGGCCGAGGGAGCCAGCGTGCAGCTTCTGGGTCATGTGGCCAGCATGACTAAGCCGCTTCTGGTGAACCAGAGCAGCGCACGGAAACGCTGTTTACCTTTCTGCTGGAGCAGTACCTATTTATCTACTTGCACTTTGACGCACTTTCAAACTGCTAGGTTGGCAGGCACAGGGACCGAGCAACAGGAGCTCACCCCGTCGCGGGGATTCGAACCGCAACCTTCTGATTGGCAAGTTCTAGGCTCTGTGGTTTAACCCACAGCGCCACCCACGTCCCTGTGGGTATTATATTTGCACACAAAAATTTTCAAGTTCCTCAATATGCTGTTTGTATCAAATCAGATCTGATAAATGCACAGCACATGGAAGTAGGACTAGTCTGTGTGATCACTGACATATCAAGGGTGTTCAGACAAATACCAGCTGTTTGTGGAAAGGTGAGTAGAATCATGTCTGGTGGGCACACCCTCTATCAAAGTAATGCATCTGCAGGTATGTTTCCAAGCACAATTCAAAGTGTTGTTGCTGACCTTTAAAGCCCTAAATGACCTTGTCCCAGTATAACTAAAAGAGCATCTCCACCCCCACAGTTCAGCCCAGACACTGAAGTCCAGCTCTGAGGGCCTTCTGGCAGTTCCCTCACTGTGAGAAGTGAGGTTACAGCATGGGTAGGGAAACTAAGGCCCGAGGCTGGATCCAGCCCAATCTCCTTCTAAACCCGGCCCACGGACAGTCAGGGAATCAGCGTGTTTTTACATGAGTAGAATGTGTCCTTTTATTTAAAATGCATCTCTGGGTTATTTGTGGAGCATATGAATTTCTTCATTATTATTTTTTTCAAAATATAGTCCGGTCCGCCACCAGGTCTGAGGGACAGTGGACCAGCCCCCTGCTGAAAACGTTTGCTGACCCCTGGGTTACAGGGAACCAGGCAAATGGCCTTCTTGGTAGTGGCACCTGCCCTGTGGAATGCCCTCCCATCAGATGCCAAGGAAATAAACAACTATCTGGCTTTTAGAAGACATCTGAAGGCAGCCCTGTTTAGGGAAGTTTTTAATGTGACATTTTAGTGTATTTTTAATATTCTGTTGGGAGCCGCCCAGAGTGGCTGGGGAAACCCAGCCAGATGGGTGGGGTATAAATAATAAATTGTTTTTATTTTTACTACTACTACTACTACTACACAACTGGCTGCATATTCCATGTAGATACATAAAAATTATGAGTACTACTACTGCTGCTACAATTTATTACTTGCCCTTCTCTCCATGGTCTCAGGGCAGGTTGCAACAATTAAAGCACTTAAAAAACCCCCACCCCAATATAAAACAGTTTAAAATTACAAAAGGTGGGTCCCAAAGAGAAACCTCTCAAGTGTCAAAAGCCAGGTGAAAGAGGTGTGTCTTCAGCATTCAGAATCCTTCCTCCCATATACTCACCCCCCACCATATTTCCAGGATGCTTCTTCACCTTATTCAAAACTACAGAGCAGCTGCCGACCTCACTTCATCCCCTCAAAGTAACCTCATTTTGTCAGCATTTTCATTAGCTGTTGTGAAGAGAACAATACCATTTGTGTTGCGGACCCCATCTTTACCATGCACACATAAAACCCCTCACTTTTGTCACTATTCCCATTTTGCTAACAGAAAGTGCATCTGCTCAGATAAGGAGGATCACCCAATTTTCGTTGACTTCCCCTCTCCCTGCTGCCATATTTTTCCAAAATGTCTCCCAGACCTCAGGAGCAGCTTTCTGGGAAGTGGAGGAGCTATAGTATTATGGGGGGAATGAATAAAAATTCAGAATCCAGCCTTGCACAAGTGGTAGTTCTTTCCACTAGGCAAAGCTACCATTTGATAAACAACACAATTGCAATGACAGAAACAATATTTCGTACAGTTAAGGAAAAACTGACAGTCTTGCATTCAACATTGGTGACACACAGTTTCCAGAAAACTGTTTGAAACAAAGCTGGCGTCTTTCACATTCATTGATTCACTTAACATTTTGATTGACTTGCTTAAACTAAGTAATGGACTCCACTTCCATTTACTTTATGAGGGAAAAGGAAGTGCCAACAGCACTTAAGAAAATGTCATATCAAAGCAGGCACTAGTATGTTGAGCGTCTCAATGTCTCTCCAGCAAAAAGAGAAGAAAACTAAACCTCTAACAATTCAGGAACTCAGGTCGGAATTTTTCTTATTATGATAGGAAGCATTTGGCTTGGAGCCTTTATATCTAGTCTTAGACGCCTGACCAGATTTTGTTACAGATAAATTATGAGGTGAATCAGAGAGCAAAACGTCAAAGGGATTTTGAGGGAAACAAAGAAGATGGTTGGGTTGTTGTTGTCTTCAGTCCTGTGCAGCGTGTTTAGGGTCCCAGTATAAATAAAGGATATAAACAGTGCTGGATTCCAGGGGGAAAGAAATGTTAGGAAATGAAATTAATAATTAGATCCCATGATGTAGCAGTGTGGCTTGGTTTACTTCTTCCTCCATTTTAAGTTTGAAAATATTCCTAAGGATATTTCCTTTTGTTGCTTATGCTAGAGATGGTCAAGTGGCCATATCTTATCCCAGAAATACTAATTCTTTTGGATCCAAGTCCTTGGGGACTTTATCATATTAGACTCAACATCCGGTAAGCTGTTTAGCTACATATCCACTTATAAGCACAATAAACTCTTTCCAAATTGTAAGAAACAAATATTTGTGTAGTTGATAATGTTTGATACTTTATCGCCAGATGGGCAGGTATAAATAACTTTTTATTTTTATTTAATTTTAGACTCTCTTTTTTTTTATGTGGTATCTGGTGTTACTGGCTGTCATTTCATAACTATGGTGCTCCTAAATGCTTTACTGAGCCTGAGAACTTGAGATAAGACAGTTTCTGTGGGGTGAAATGCTCTTCTAACATCCAGACAAATGTCTGAAGGATACAATATTCCCTGGAATACAAAGGGTGGTCGTCCCAACCTCAAATCCTTAATTAACACAGGTTTGGGGGCAGGGAAGGCAAGAGGTACAGTATTTCTACAAAAGGTTTATTGGTTTTCCCAATGTCCTTCATCATGTAGCCATAAAACAGTTCCAGGAAAAAAGCTGTGTTACATATACCAATACACTAATTATCAGCCTTGTAAAAACCTCAATATGATTAGATGGGAAACAAGCAAAGTTCAGCCAACTAAAAGATTTTGTAAAATAAAAATAAAATTTACCTCTTTAGTCCTTCACGTAATGTGAGAATTATTGGCTTACCTGGCTAATTCTGCAAAGATGATGAGGGCCTCAAAAACACAAATGTCCTAGATGACATCATCTCAGATGCCAAAGACCATGTTCAAAAGAAACAAAGATGGTGTTGCTCTTGAAAGAGACAGCACTGTCAAATCAAATTTGTCAAGGTGGTAGAGAAATCCCATCCAGGTATCCCAGGAATTTGGGAGTATTGAGGTCACAAGTGATAGCTTAGCTTCAGTAAATCATAAAACAGAGATGGCAAGAATCAACCAAGGCTGTGCTCAGGTTGTGTATGTTGTCAGGAAGCTCTTCTGTGATTAAATCTGCAAAAACATATCATCATCATCATCATATTCACCATCAATAAAACTGCTAGCACATTTGCAAATAGCCACATAGGGTCTGGCATGGTTTCAGATTGAGAGACCACACTGCAGAGGGTTGGACTAGATGACTGTCACTGTCCCTTCCAAATCTAATTTTATGATTCCATCTCATGGAATTAGATAATACATTGAAATTAGCTGAAGATAAATCATTATCTGTAGTGTAACATCAATATTTTTTTACTCCTCCACATTGGGTTCAGGAATGGGAGAAATGATGTCATGGTGATGGTGGGAAGGAACAGATGCAGTATGAGTTGAAAGAACCAACCAGAAGGATTGAGAAATAAGGAAAATCAAACCAAAACTGAGATTCTGGAGGGAAGGCAACAGAAAAGGAAGGTAGCATGGGGGATGGTGAAACAATGGACTGAGGACAGGGATGGGGAAGAAATTCACTTCGGTTCACATTTAAAAACCAAACCTATTTAATTCACATTTTCCAAAACAAATCCACCCTTTGAAAGGCATATGCAGTTCTCCAGCCATATAATCTGTGCAAAGATGCACCTACTAGGGTAAAGTGTTCATGAAATGTATATATTACTGAATATAATTTCCAAAATGCAAAATATATACATTATGCAGAATTCACAAAATGTGAACATACATTATGCAAAATTCACAAAATGTGAATATTCAGAGAAATTCACATGAAAATGCTGATGAATTTTCATGAGGAGTAACAATAATACATCATATTATTAGCGCTAATCAAAAATTGATGTGGAAATGTGGAGAACTGGACTTAAGGTGAGAAAAATGAGAAACAGAGAAAAAACAAACACTGACAGATTCAACCATCCCTAGCTGAGGATCCATAATTCTCTGAGACTGGAAAGGGGTGGTAGAACATAGATCTAGAATTCACACATAGGACTAAATCATCTTGCCAAATAGTTCTTACAAAGAAAATTGTTTTTTTGGCTAGGATAGATATGTTATTAACTGCCTTTCATCAGTAATGTGTTTTTATTGGCCTTTGAACTTAAGATGTAAGCCAGATTTCTCCTGGAACTAAAAATGTTTGATAATCCAACTTGTGATTTGTCCCAGTAATGAACCTAAAACCAAGTCCATTCTTCACATCATTATCAAATTCAGTATGTATATACTTGTGGAGAAATATAGCTCAGAGACAGTACTCTTCCTTGCAGTCTCTAGTCTGGCATCTCCAGTTAAACACTCAAGCAATACAACTAAGAGCCTATGCCAAGATTCTCCAAATTAATGGTAGCTGGAATCTTCTTATATTTCCGAATCAAAATTGGAGCACACTTCATCTTAAATCCAACGTTAGTCATATTCAGAGCAAACCTACTGATATTAATGGGTCCACTCTGCATATTATTAGTATTACTATTATTATTATTAAAACCCCACATTTTTCTTTGACTGAAAATCAAGGTTGCTTACAGATAAAAGCAAAAATCACTAAAAACATGGGGAAAGCAATTATTAAAAACAATTAAACATTAATAGAATTAAACTACATACAGTGGTGCCCCGCAAGACGAAATTAATTCGTTCCGCAAGTTTTGTTGTCTAGCGAATTTTTCGTCTTGCGAATTATTATTTAGACAAAGGAAACAAAGTCGCGAGACGTTTTCGTCTTGCGAAGCAAGCCCATAGGGAAATTCGTCTTGCGAGGCAACTCGCAAACGGAAAAACCTTTCGTCTAGCGAGTTTTTTGTCTTGCGAGGCATTCGTCTTGCGAGGTACCACTGTACATATAAAAATATGTTTAGTAAAGGTAAAGGGACCCCTGACCATTAGGTCCAGTCGTGACCGACTCTGGGGTTGCGACGCTCATCTCGCTTTATTGGCTGAGGGAGCCGGCGTACAGCTTCTGGGTCATGTGGCCAGCATGACTAAGCTGCTTCTGGCGAACCAGAGCAGCGCACGGAAATGTCGTTTACCTTTCCGCTGGAGCGGTACCTATTTATCTACTTGCACTTTGACGTGCTTTCGAACTGCTAGGTTGGCAGGAGCAGGGACCGAGCAACGGGAACTCACCCTGTCATGGGGATTCGAACCGCCGACCTTCTGATCAGCAAGTCCTAGGCTCTGTGGTTTAACCCACAGTGCCACCCACGTCCCTCTAAAAAAAATGTTTAAAACATACCAATAATTACAATTTTTTTAAAAAGCACGGCACCAGCCCTTTCATTTAATGCAGTCAGTTCTCAAAAGCCTGTTGGAACAAGAAGGTATTCACCTGCTGGCAAAGATCAAAGAGGGAGCCAGTCTAACGTCTCTAGGGAGGGAGATGCAAAATCTGGGAGCAGCCACTGAGAAGGCCCTCTCCTGCCTTTCCACGAAGTGTGGTTGTGAGGGTGGTGGAACTGAGAGCATCCCTTGAAGATCTCAAAACCCAGGCAAGCTCGTCTGAAAGAATACAGCCATTCAGATAGCTTTGACCTAAGCAATGTAGGGCTGTATGTTTTAGATGAATATCTCCCCCAAATAATTTTGCTATTGATAGGGATGGGGTGAAAGGCCTTCTCTTCTCCCTCGTGGCACAACGTGGTAATGGTGAAGTCAGCTCATGTATGTTTGTATGGGGGGGGGAATCAGTGGCGAGCAACTGCATGCCTTCTCTAGGATTATGTGTTTTCACAATGCTTTCTTTGAAAATAAGAACACACAATTTTGGGGGGAAACAATTCCTGTATGCTGTCTTGTATACTGTTAATTAACCTTTCCTTTAATATTTATTTGGTGCCTAAAACTAAAAGATTTAGAGGCCTGGGGAGTTTTTATTCCCCCAACTTAAATGGAGGTATAACATTGGTAATATAGTTCATTCTGCCAGTTAAATATTGATTTTAACTGGATTGGTTGCTGGCGGCTCACATAATTTCATAGCTATGTCTCTAAAATTTTACTCAGCTTAGTCCCTTGCTGGCTCCTTACACTTTAGAATTAGTTTTTGAAGTTGCAATTTCTTTCACTGTAACCCCCCCCTTCCTTTAGCATTGTAACAATAAAACACATCATGATTAATACTGGTTGTATGGTTGCTTACAATTTTAGAGGCAGTTAATCTGTGTTTACAGCTGGGATAGTCATGGCAGTTGTCCATTTATTAGTTATTCAAGAAAGCCAAGAATGCTTAAGGTGGTAGAAGGAAGCATATCAATTTAGTATTCCAGTTTTTTGTAGCGGGCAGTGCTGTAGACAGTTGCGTGGCAAGACCCTCAAGCCGACCCCCCATTAGAATAAAGAAATTCGGGCAGTGCTGTAGACAGTTGCTTGGCAAGACCCTCAAGCCGACCCCCCATTAGAATAAAGAAATTCACACAGACACGGATATTTTGTTTAAGGTTTTTGGGCAAAATTTTGGCCACAACTTTATTGATTACAGGAATGAGAGCGGTATTGGCTTAGGCATTGGCAAGACTATATCTGACTCCTGCCCCCTTTGCAGGAAGTCTGTAAGGGTAAACCACCCAAAGGGAAATTGCTTCGGGGGAACCTGCCTGCACCTCCCCTAGTGTTCCCAGAGGCCTGGCATGGCCCCAGCCCCTCAAGTGGACTTTGGACAAGATCCAGGCCCCGGATTCCTTTAACGGAATACCCTTGAAATGGAGGGGCAGGCGATGGCCGACCTCCCCTCCCCCACTCAACAATAAGCCAATGCCTAACCACCAAACCTTACAAAGTTGTGATGATTGCTAAGAGGTAGGCAAAAACCAAGTGGCCTGTGCCCATTTGCCAAATGGGAAAAAAATCCTACCCGGTCCTCGACTGAAGACGGGCAACCAACCAAAGTCCAAAGCAAGACCAAAGGACATCTAAATTAAAGGGAGGGTGGGAGGGTGTTTGGCAGGTTGAAACAGGTGCTTAGCACACATTGCGCTGCCGCTTTTATACTTCCTCCCACAATCACCCTTCAAAATGATTGGGCAATAGCCCTGGGTGATTGTGGTGCCACCCCGGCATAATGGTGATAGCTCCACCCATGCCAGGGTGGGGGGGAACCAGGTTGAGGGCCAGCCCGCAACCAGGACCATCTATTAAGATGATCCCATATGCAGAAGTACGCTACAGGGATGCACTAAGAGTGAAAGAGGCTTACAATTAGCAATATAACTATAGCTTGTGCAAGAGGGTCGTGACCAAATTCCATGTGAAGGGTTTCATGACACCTTGTCAATTTAGGGTTCCTCCATACACTATATGGGAGGAAACTTTGGTTTGCCATTGTGTTCACTCAACAGGAAGCCACAGCAATCTTCCTCTATGAAACATGTTTTAAAATGTGAGCCTGTCTGTGCACTGAAAAAGGGGCTCCCATTTATCAGTCAACAAACAGAGAAAACACAGACATCATTTCAGTCTCTGAGTGCAATTGTGTATGTCTGTACGTGTTGGGGGTTTTCAATTATCCACAGTCCAATCCCAACCACTTTTGTATCCAAACCTGCCCAGATGTGGTCTGCTCCTGTCCACTATTGGAATGAGGCCCCAGATAGCTTTCTGCAGGGGCAATGTGACCCTCAATGTGAAAAAGATTCGTCTCCTATGGAAATTCAAAGGTGAAACCTTTCCCTTGCCTATTTTCGAGAGGGTTTTTGCAGGAACTTTCAAGTGCAATGCGTCCTTGATCCTTAGACCCTTCAAACATTTCTGTCTAGGAAAAATGGAACCTTTTTAGAAGGTGCTTATAAGTGGATGTACAAAGCGGAGGAAGAACAATGCTGTCTGGCAACAGCTGGTTCATAGATGAATGGACCAGAAGGATTGACCAATGCATATTTGCTAGACAAACAATGAGGGTGCCCCTCTGCATGAAGTTTGTGTTGAAGGTTTGTGTATCAATGAAATGCTAAAAAGGATTTCTCAGCCAACAAGAGACATCACAGTGGGGACCTATGAGAGGAGGCAATCTGTTAGAACAGGGCTTAAGAGTATAGGACTCTTGTATTGGGACATCTCTGTATAGAAGAAGAAGAAGACGAAGGAGGAGGAGGAGGAGGAGAAGGAGGAAGAGGAGGAGGAGGAGAGGAGGAGGAGTTTGGATTTGATATCCCGCTTTATCACTACCTGAAGGAGTGGCTAACATTCTCCTTTCCCTTCCTCCCCCACAACAAACACTCTGTGAGGTAAGTGGGGCTGAGAGACTTCAAAGAAGTGTGACTAGCCCAAGGTCACCCAGCAGCTGCATGCGGAGGAGCGGAGACACAAACCCGGTTCACCAGATTACGAGTCTATAGACATAAGTACACAAGTTTCTTTTGTTTCTTAATTTTTGGCCAAATGGACTTGTTTCTAATTAGTATTTATGTGATTATTAACATTTCTACTGTGCATTCCCATATAAGGTTGATAAATCTTGTTTTGTTTGTTTTCCGTAATGGATAATTTAATAGCCAACTCCTGCTGGTGCCAGTAATGAAATACATCATACTGATTAAACCATAACATGTTGGAAGAAATAAAAGATGATTAAAGTATTAAAGTAAAAGGGGGAAAGCACTATATGGCAAAATCCATTAAGGGCCATCAGTAGATGCAAAATAAATAAAGTATGAAGGCACTGTCAATAAAAAAAGCAAACAGCCACCACCAGTTAGCAAATATATCAGGTAAACATCCAGCATATGAGGTAAATAGCAGAAATATAAACTCCCAACTGCTACATTTTCCAAATCTACTCCGAATCATATTTTAATTAAATCAGCGACTCATAATCATATTCTCTCTTCAGGGAGTTATTGACAACAACACAGAAAGCACTGTAGCTATAACACACATATTACAAAAGCCAACTTTGCTGCTGTGAAAAAAGGAAAACCCAAAACTACTATGGAAGATGAGAGAAGGTCAGCCTTGCTTTACCCAAAGCTTCAACAACTGCTTCCTTTATATTCCATTCAAAACACAATAATTTTCAGTCATAACTGCTGCTGTCCATAGCAAAGGGGGAATTAGCTTCTGTCCTCCTGACAGTTCTTCAACAACTGTTCTGATTCTCTGTCATCATAACATCTGCTACCATGACCAAGTTCAAGGTACAAAGCTCTGAATAACTTTGGCCCAGCGTACCTTAACCTGCATGCCCCATGCCAGTTATTAAGATCATCGGGGGGGCACTATTAATGCCCCCCACAAACCAGAAGTACTACTCATGTCAATGAGAAATGACACTTGCAGTGGTTCCAACTCTGGACAGTGATGGAGTCACAAAATTTAATTTCTATTTCAGTGACTATTCTAGAATTGACCTTGAAGAGTTCTGGGCCAACATTATATGACCTTTCCATTGCAGAACTGTTTTAGTATAGAAAATTCTCTAAGTTTCCTGCAGGTTAGAGAAAAATATATACAAACTATGAGGTTAGGTCCTTCAAATCAGACAGCCTATTTAGTAAAACAAAGTCTCCACATTCTGTTGCTACTGAACACGCTGCTACTATTTAGATTTTGATATTGCTCACCACTGTGATCAAGCACTGGGAGCTAAGTAATCATTCAACATTATGCAAAGAAACTATTCCTGTTTGCCATTTTTCTTGCTTATATTCATAATAGACACTCTCGCCAAGCAGAGGCAAGCATTCTGTAGAATTTGAAACCAGCATTCCATCGCTTGACTGCTATGGTTTCTTAAACAGGAAACATTGTTCTATTGTTTTAAGAGCGGCCTTTGGCAAAATCAAAAGTGTGGCTCAACAAACAGGCCTGTGCAATTAATAATGCTATCATTAAGGTGAAATAAGATGGCGACGACTCCAAGAGTATTGAAATGTCACCCCTCAATGTACTCAGAATATATAACTTTTCAGGTTTCAGCTTTTAGACAGTAATCTATATGCATTTTTAATGAGAGATTGTTCTTTAATATATTCATGTCTCCGTGCAGCACTGATGATGGGCTACTTGCTCTATAAACTGATTGCAGTACTCGCAGAAATGGCACATAAAATTCTGTTTTCATATTCTGAGGTTTAATGATCTGTCAGTTAGAGATTCCCCATGTAGGAACTGCAATAGAATAGCAATAGGGAATTTATGAATAAATAATTCCATAGTAATGAAAAGATCTGTGTGGGTCAGGCTTCCTTTACTGATGCAATGCTGTGGCTGAAAAGCTTGTTATGCTCCGGTGGTCCTCAATACATCAACCAGATAAAAATTCAGAAAGCAGTAGTTGTAACACTTCATATTAAATGTATTAACCACAAATCCCCTTTGAATCTAATAGGATAGTCTTGTATGTTCCTTAAAGAATCAACAGATTCATTGGGCATATAGATTCATGAACACATAAAGAATCCTTCGCATGTAAATAAAACCATATTGCAGTCCCAGTCCCAGTGCCTTGCCCACCCACCCCCAACCTATGTGAGGTATGAGAGTACAAGCTCATGTGGACAACAATCTGGATTTAAAATGGCCACAGCTTTATTGTTGTGGGTGGAACTTTGACTCAGGCATTGGGTGTATGTCCATTCCAGCCTCCTACTGGACAGCTGGAACTGCTTCAGGATCATGTCATGGATTATGGTCTCCCTAAGACGTCAATCTACTGAGGTGACCATCCTAAGGCCACTGCCGGAAGACCTATGGCCCATTGACTTCTGAACAGGGACTTCCACTGAGATCCCTCTAACAGGGTACCCTGAATACACCACTGATACAGTATTAGGTGATGCATGCTTAAGGACTAGAGTTCCACCAAATGTCTTAACAGTCCAAAGTTGTGACATTTGTTCCATAAAGAATCAAGAGATTCTTTGGGAATATGAATTCATAAACCCATGAAAAATCATTCATATGTAAATGAATCCATATTACCAAACCTTGCCTGAATTTTAGTATCTGCTGCCATTATTGGTGCACCCACAATTCTTTAAAGCCAAGTCTTCCCCACTAACTGCTATATATCACTGCAACATCAAACACTATATTTTAAAAATAAACATAATGGGCTGCCTATATTTAAGGTCCATCCCTTTACCAACTGCACTGGCTCCCGGTGGAGTACAGGGTCGGGTTTAAGGAGTTGGTTTTGACCTTTAAAGCCCTATGTGGCCTTGGACCCACGTATCTACGGGACCACCTCTCCTGGTATGCCATGCAGAGGACCTTAAGGTCCACAAATGACAACACTTTGGAGGTCCCAAGTCGCAAGGTGGTTAGATTGGTCTCTTTTTTTTAATTAAAAAAAAATAGATTGGTCTCAACTAGGGCCAGGGCCTTTTCAGTACTGGCCCCGACTTGGTGGAAAGTTCTGTCACAAGAGACTAGGGCCCTGTGGGACTTGACATCTTTCCGCAGGGCCTGCAAGACAGAGCTGTTCCGCCTGGCCTTGGGATTGGACTCAGTCTGACCCTTATGTTTCCCTCCCCTTATGGTTTTGAACTATGGGCTACTATTAAAATGAGGCTGCATTTTAAACTGTATTTAAAACCGTATTTTAAATTGTTTCCCGCCCCTCCCCTATTATGTTTTTATTGTGATTTTACTGGTGTTAGCCGCCCTGAGCCCAGCTCTGGCCGGGAGGGCGGGGTATAAATAAAAAATTATTATTATTATTATTATTACTCACAAGAAAACCAAGGCTGCAGCCCTGTACCCATTTACCTGAGTGCTAGCCCTGTGAAACACAAAGAGGCTTCTTTCTGAGCAGATAAGTCCAGATCTTGAACCAGCATGTACACCAAAGTGTTAATTTGTAATACTCCATTGATTGTACTGTATTTGTGTTGATAGAGTTTATATCCTTCAGACTATCCAAATTCAATCATTTTACATTACAAATGTAATTACGAAGGAGCAAACCTACCGCATTGAACACAGTGGGACTTAATTCTGATCAAACATACGGCACAGATCGAGTGGAGAAGAGGTTCCAAGCTGTATTTTAGGCTTTTCTCAAAGTGCAAATATTTGCGTGGTACTTACAGGTTTTCATAATTTCTGTAAAGCAAAACTGGAAAAAAACTCTTCTATGAGGAGAGGTTTCAGCATATGGACTTTGAAAAATGCTAAACAATAAGGCACATGAACTAACTACTGCCAGATGTTGTGATGGCCACCAGCTCAAGGAGGCTCAATGGTAGCTAGTCATGATGGATTAGAGTCACCACCAGATGGTGGGAAACAACAGTGCTATGGTGCTCACATCTTGCTTGAGGACTTATTCTAGGCATCTGGTTTGCCACTGAGGGCTGGACTGGACAGGCTTTTGGTCGGACTCAACAGGGTCCTTATATACAGCATCTGAATAAAAATAAACTACATGTGCTTGTGATTGTACATAGATTTTGCACAGAAGCCATTCTTTTGGGAAAGCAATTAAAGCATTCCACTTCTGTGGAGAACACTGTTGTGGGTCAGCTACTGGACTTAGCTGAAGATGCAATTATCTCAGCTGAAGATCTGTTGCTTTGTCTCCCTAAGGAATGTGGTGATAAAAAGAGTGTTTGTTGGTTTTCAGTCTAACCAATCAAATGTTCCAGCTGCTGGTTGGCATCCGACTCTCTTGGGAGACAATGGGAGAATGTGCCTTCGAGGGTGAAGTCAAACTGTTGCAGAGTCACAATACCTGCTGTGGCTCTAGAAACCGATGTGGAAGAGACCTGTTTCATTGCAGCTGCAGCAGGCAAAGGTGTGTGCCAGCTGCAATTGCTCCATTGTTGATACTGCTAATTCTTTCCTCACCACCATCCCCGCCCTATCATTCTGCACCATAAAGCAAGTCTATTCATAAGTTTGCTGATTCCTGTCTTGGACTAATTCTAATTAAACAAAGCAGGGTTACTGAATTACTGGCCGCATTTTGTGACTTTACTAGCATTATTTATATGTACAGTGGTACCTCGGGTTAAGTACTTAATTCGTTCCGGAGGTCTGTTCTTAACCTGAAACTGTTCTTAACCTGAAGCACTTTAGCTAATGGGGCCTCCCGCTGCCTCTGCGCCGCTGCCGCACAATTTCTGTTCCCATCCTGAAGCAAAGTTCTTAACCTGAAGCACTATTCCTGGGTTAGCGGAGTATGTAACCTGAAGCATATGTAACCTGAAGCATATGTAACCTGAGGTACCACTGTATTTGACAACTATTCAATGGACATATAGGGCAGTAGTTTTCAACCATTTCAGACCCGGGGGCCGCTTTTAACCCAAACATGTATTTGGGGACCAATTATTATTTATTAATATTTTACCATATAGTTAATCTTACTATAAATTTGCATTTTGGCATATCCCATAAGTGTGAGAGGAGGGATGGGTTGGATTGTGTTTTCTAAGTTCATATCAGACATCCCAATATATTTTCAGCTATTGTCTGAAGGTACTTTAGGGTTTCCTTCTGAACTACTCAGGAGAACATTGCCTGCATGTTTTCCCCAGATCCTTACTAACAAAGCAGCTAAGGTTTGCTTAAAAACAATCAAACAAACAAAATCCCTAAGATTTCAGAGAAGGGCACATACATTTTTCCTGAGGGGCTGCTCAGGAATGCCCATAAATGGCTATGGAATTAGAGTACATATTGAATTTATTATGGATTAATAGATCACTGCAATGACAAACCTAGACAGCAGAAAGCAGAGACATCACCTTGCCATCAAAGGTCCGTATAGTTAAAGCTATGGTTTTCCCAGTAGTGATGTATGGAAGTGAGAGCTGGACCATAAAGAAGGCTGATCGCCGAAGAATTGATGCTTTTGAATTATGGTGCTGGAGGAGACTCTTGAGAGTCCCATGGACTACAAGAAGATCAAACCTCTCCATTCTTAAGGAAATCAGCCCTGAGTGCTCACTGGAAGGACAGATCCTGAAGCTGAGACTCCAATACTTTGGCCACCGCATGAGAAGAGAAGACTCCCTGGAAAAGGCCCTGATGTTGGGAAAGATGGAGGGCACAAGGAGAAGGGGACGACAGAGGATGAGATGGTTGGATAGTGTTCTCGAAGCTACCAGCATGAGTTTGACTAAACTGCGGGAGGCAGTGGAAGACAGGAGTGCCTGGCGTGCTCTGGTCCATGGGGTCATGAAGAGTCAGACACGACTAAATGACTAAACAACAACAACAAATAGATCACTAATTGTGATACCTAGTTTTGTCTTTATCTCCCCCAACCCCTTGGTGATACTTTTTAATGCTATGTTGTTTTCCTGCTCTCCATCTTATTACTGTCAGTCACCATTAGCCTTCTTATGCTTTTCATACATTGTCTCAGCATGGCCATTCCCCTCCTTTTCATATAGAGAGTATTCTCAGGCCTGTCTTACATAAATTTAAATTGGAATTCAGGACACAGCTTCTCATTAACGTTGTAATCATCCCCTCCCCTCCCTGCCTTTTTCACAGCAGATTTGGGATTGGAACTTACTGTGTCATAGGAGAAAATGGCAAAGACCCAAGGTAAAAATCTATATCATTTTATTTCTATGCTGTTGGTGTCTGTCACAATGCCTCTATTCTATTAAGAATGGCGGAGGGCAGAAACCTGCTATTTTTATTCCAGTCCCATTTAAAAGCTTCCTTCTCTCCCCCCATAAAGAAGATGTTTATGGTGCTGAATTTATAAGGTTAGCTGCTTCTTTCTGGAGATTCCATCTGAAAAGTATCCGCACATGGAATTCAATACAGTGGGAGACATGCAAAGATGCCTTTTTGTTGGGTTGTGCTTGTCTCTGGGTTAGGTCCTCTGAAGCACCAGCAGTGGGGCAGCATGAGCGCAAAATTGTTAGGAGTGCAAAATTTCAACATCTGGTGCTGCCTCAGATACAGCTGCATGCTTCTGTCGGTGGACTCCATTGAAAATGACTTCTCCAAGAGAATACGAAGTGATTTCACTAGACAACAGAATGACACTTCTTTCATTATCTCTGTGGCTGCAATCTTCTGGGTGCTGCAGAGACTGTTAGGCAGTTGAATGTGCATGTGTATTCTGACCGTTTCCCTCCCTCCCACCTCCTTGCAGCCCCGGGTACTGGCAACCCACGCTATGCCACTGGGCAGCAGGTCACTCTAAGTTTCATGCAGTGCCTGTTTACTTGGAACTTGGCCCTTGCCAGTGATGTTATTAGTACCAATGATGCCTCTCTATATGCTCTGGCCTGCACAGCACAAACTTTAGGGCAGCTTTTAATTAATTTTAGTTAAATGGATAGTTAGCCTACAAAGGTGCCTATTCCCCTTCCTGGGAGAAATTCAGTTCAGTTCAGTTCAAATTTTAATGTGAATCTCCCTAATTCTCAAAGCTATCCTTTGAAATTCACACTTGTCCAAAGTTTGTGATACGGTTCTACAAGATAACTTGTAGAAAAGTGTGTATATTTAGGAGACAGTGTGTATAAAGATGCATATATTGATGAAAATAATATATAAAAATACATGGAGCAGGGATAGCTCAGTCGGTAGAGCATGAGACTCTTAATCTCTTAGTATCAGTTCTGGCTTCTAGCCCCACGTTGGGCAAAACATTCCTGTATTGCAGCGGGTTGAACTAGATGACCTGTGTGGTCCCTTTCAACTCTACACTTCTATTATTATACCAGGGAAAATTGCTTGCAATATATTTGTGTGTGTGTGTGTATGTGTGTGTGTGTGTGTGTGAATCAGGCAAAATTGCATAAAAATGTGTGTATTAGGGCGAATCCGTACAACAATGCTTATGAATCTTCATGAGGAATTCTTTTAAAATAAATAATAAATAAATACATCACAAACTGTAAAGTCTGGAAAAACCGAAATGTAGAGATTTGCCCATATTGTAATATATTAGGAAAATTGTTTGCAAAAAAATGCATATCGGAGACAACTGTATGAAATGTGTTTAATACAATAAAATGCTGTTGAATTTCCACGAGAATTAAAAAAAAAAAACTGATGCAAAAATGTGGAGAACTTAACATAAGAACGGAAAAATGAGAAACTGAAATTCACAGTTTTGCTCATCCATATTTGCAACAAACGGGATCAGTATAGTAGTTTTAGAGCAGCAGTGGAGAACCTATTTTAAAGGCTAGAGGGTGCACAGAACATCCCCTAATCCTGGGGAGCCTTGGTAATGGGATATTTAGTGCTGCTCAGTTCAGTTGATTGAGTCAGGGGCCATGGGGAACTCTATTTTCCCAGGATCCCTCATGGCAAAAAAAATATTCTTCACCAGCATCCAAGCCTTAAATATGAGGATTTCACTGCTGCTGCAGTCCATTCCCAGAATTCCTCTTTACTGCCACTTTACTGCTTCACAACAGAAGTTCTTCCATAGCTAATAGAAATGTTCTTAGGCATTAGCTTTACAGGATTACAATGTAATATGGTTTGGAACATGTGGAAACACCACCAAATCAGAGATATTTGTTTTGTTATTGAAATTTGAGTTTTTTGTAGGCTTTCAACAATGGTTCATATTCCATTCCTAATCATAGAAAGAGTGTGAGTGGAAAGATGTGTTTTGGGTCTGAGCTCTGTTTTGAATGTCTGGGTTCTGAATACACAAAATTCTCAATCCAATCCACAATATTCATCCCACTGAAGAAATCCCATGCAAATAGATGGGGCGGGTACTTGGATACACATTTCAGGGTAAATCTGATTGGTGGTTGTGGTTCCTAATCCTGCAGATGATAGCCATATCAAAAGCTGCATGTGTTAATGGATTTCCTCGTGTAGTTTGGGATGCTAATAAAATACTGAAAATTCTGTCCTTCAAATATAAAATAACTCAGACATTTTAACACCTTTTTCCAAATTCAAAGCTTATTTTGAATATTTGGATAAGCAGTGCCCTCATTTAGAGAAAGGTCTCACTCATCACATTTCCGCTTGTTTTTGTCTTTAAGTGCTCTCCCCAAAGTTGTGAATAGCATTAATTGAGAATGTTGGAATAATTTCATATTATAGTTATTCATGAATGCTCTTAATTTTTCGGCTCTACAGAATGTAGACGAAAAGAATGTGAATAACAATAATTGATATTTGGCATCTATTCACTGAACAATTATTTTCATCATTCAGCTAGCGCTAGTGATGACTACTCAACGCAGAGGAATCAGAGAAGATGGAAAAATCATTTTGCAACTGACAATACTTGGTGGAAAATTGTTTAGAAGGCTAAAGGAAAAAAAATCTGTTTTTCAGAAAATCTCAACTAATAGCAGCTGTTACCATTTGTAGTATATCTCATGGCACCATGAGGAAATTCAGAAATGGAAGTTGGATATCAGAATACAGTGGTACCTCGGGTTAAGTACTTAATTCGTTCTGGAGGTCCATTCTTAATCTGAAACTGTTCTTAACCTGAAGCACAACTTTAGCTAATGGGGCCTCCCGCTGCCACTGTGCCGCTGGAGCACAATTTCTGTTCTCATCCTGAAGCAAAATTCTTAACCCGAGGTACTATTTCTGGGTTAGCAGAGTCTGTAACCTGAAGCGTATGTAACCTGAAGCGTATGTAACCCGAGGTACCACTGTATAGGAAAATGCCTTATATGAGGTCAGTCTCTCTGCCCATCAATCCCAGTATTGTCTGACAGCTGTTCTTCAGAGTCTCAGGCAGAAGTCATTCCCATACTTGCTGCCTGATCCTTTTAACTGGGTAAAAGGTAAATGTGGTGCTTTGGTCTAAACCACTGAGCCTCTTGGGCTTGCCGATAAGAAGGTTGGCGGTTTGAATTCCGGTATTGGGGTGAGCTCCCGTCGCTTCTGCCAACCTAGTAGTTTGAAAGCACGCCAGTGCAAGTAGATAAATAGGTACTGCTGCGGTGGGAAGGTAAATGGCATTTCTGTGCACTCCGGCTTCTGTCATGGTGTTCTGTTGTGCTAGTAGCAGTTTAGTCATGCTGGCCACATGACCTGGAAAGCTGTCTGTGGACAAATGTTGTCTCCCTCAGCCTGAAAGCGAGATGAGTTCCACAACCCCATAGTCGCATTTGACTGGACTTAACAGTCCAGGCAGTGGCAGAGCAAGCCGATTGGGCACCTAGGGTGGTGCGTGTGCCCTTCACCCAGGGGCAGGACCAGCCACCCGCGGGACAGGGCAAGCTGTGGCAGAACACTCTGAGGGGCTTCCGAGGAGTTTGCCTGCCTCCACCCACTCAGCTGCCCTATAGCTGAGGGGGAGGCGGCGGGCGGACCATTTGGGGCAGTGCAGAGCCTGTGGGTTCCCAGGCCACTGTGTCACTCCCAGGAGAGATGGATGGCTCAGGCGTGCTTCAGGCCCCATGGTGAGTGCCGCCCAGCATTTTGTCACCCTCCTCAGTGGTGACACCCGGAGATGACCGCCCCCACCACACGCCCCTGCGTTCAGGGGTCTTTTACCTTTAACTGAAGGTGCCAGAATCTGGACCATCTACAGTCAAAGAATATTCCACCCCAATGAGTTAGCAGTTCTACTCTGTAATAGTTTGAGCGGTGCCAGTATTGTGTTCAATAACAAAAAAAGTGCCTGTTAGTTAAAGATCAGATTTAAAGCTCATTTCTTGACAAAGTTGAAGCTAAAATGGACATCTTCAAAGACAAGCAGCGATCACATCCTTGCCTTGCTGGGTTAGCAGGACAATGTTCTCTATGTTGGTATGCTGTGCTGTCAGGGAGCAGACCATGCAACTTCCCACAGAATGAAGAGCAGAAGGACCACTGACACCACCTGCTTAGACTGGCCATGTGGCTGTGTACCGTAATTCCTTTCTATGGACGTTTGCCTTCCAAAGTGTGGAGAGTGGCTGGGTTGGCAGCGAGGACACAACAGAACTGAAGCTAGTTAGCATATCTTTGCTCTCCCTGTCATCATTTGAGGTGAAGGCTACCCAGGTTGTTGTTTTCTTCCAGATGGAACTCACTGGAACTCAGTTCTGACACCTCTCAGGTGGGAACCATTACCATTAAAAGATAACAAGGGAAGGTGTTCATGGTGAGTTCCAGCACTCTTTTTTTCCTAGAAAAATAGCACGGAGAATGCCTGATGTAATACTATGATGTCAATCCCGTATTAGGTGATCCCTAGGATAGGAGTGGTTGGAACAGTGGAAGATGCTCTCCTGGTACTGATCTTGTTGCTGCTTACCTAGATTGTGTGAGGATTATATTCTGGTGGAGTTCTGAGCTGGCTTTGCAACACAGTCATGAACATGTTGCCATCCTACCCTACACAATCCAGGTGAGCTGCTGTGAGACCCTATAGCACCGGTCCAGAAAGATCTACATTGGTTCCCAGTACATTTCCAAGCACAATTCAGTGTTGGTGCTGACCTTTAAAGCCCTAAATGGCCTCAGCCCAGTATACCTGAAGGAGCGTCTCCATCCCCATCATTCAGCCTGAACACTGAGGTCCAGCTCTGAGGGCCTTCTGGCAGTTCCCTCAGTGCGAGAAGTGAGGTTACAGGGAACCAGGCAGAGGGCCTTCTCAGTAGTGGCGCCCACCCTGTGGAATGCCCTCCCATCAGATGTCAAGGAAATAAACAACTATCTGACTTTTAGAAGACATCTGAAGGCAGCCCTGTTTAGGGAAGTTTTTAATGTTTGATGTTTTGTAGTGTTTTTAATATTCTGTCGGGAGCCACCCAGAGTGGCTGGGGAAACCTAGGCAGATGGGCGGGGTATAAATAATAAATTATTAATAGTAACAGTAGTATCTGGAGGGCTGATAAGCAGAACTGGTTTGTGACACTGGTCACCTCTGCCCTGGGATCATGTAATGAGGAATAAGAAAATGGCACTGGAGAAGCAGAAAGAAGGGAAACTAAAGAGGCTGAAAATCACCACAAACATGGAGCACTTTTCCTAAAGGTTTTCTTACACTCACCAGAGGTTTTTGACCTTTGGATTTGAACCAAAGCCACCACATTCTTCATCACAAAACACATATTTTGTGCTTCCTCCAGGGCTCAATGTTTTGTTGTTGTTGTTTAGTCATTTAGTCATGTCCGACTCTTTGTGACCCCATGGACCAGAGCACGCCAGGCACTCCTGTCTTCCACTGCCTCCCGCAGTTTGGTCAGACTCATGTTTGTAGCTTCGATAACACTGTCCAACCATCTCGCCCTCTGTCATCCCCTTCTCCTTGTGCCCTCAATCTTTTCCAACATCAGGGTCTCAATGTTTAGCACTCCCTTTAGTGAGAATTCACTTCAGCCGCAAGTATCTGTTTTGCTTTATTGCTTCAGTGGTGAGGTAACTTAGAGCAGATCCACACCATATATTTAAAACAAATCCAGCACACATTGAAAGCATATGGAGGCTCCCCCCAAGGAATCCTGGGAGCTGTAATATGTTAAGGGTACTGGGAAATTGTAGTTCTGTGAGGGGAAAACTACAGTTCCTAGGGGTTTTTTTTGATGGAAGTCATGTGATTCAATGAGTGTTATACATGCATTGAATGTATGGTGTGAATTTACTTCTATTTTTTCTGGCCCCAAAATAAACCAGTGCAGCATAATAAGATGTCTGTTCTCGTGTTCTGCATTGGAGCATATTTTGAAGTTCAACCCTGGTTTGTTTTAAGTTACCACAGCAATATCTGCCAAGGAGTTGCAGTATGAGAGGTGACCATGATTAAGCAGTATACAAATTGCTGAAATAAATAAATGTGCCATTCACGTAATGTGTTTACAGATCAAAACGTTAGAGGGTTAAGAGATCATTCTTTTTGCATTTTTAATGTATGCAAGATTAATTAATGATGGTAGGTTCCATATTTCAAACAGCATCTACATCCCATTATTATTTTTTTCTACATCTGCATTAAAACTTGCTATTTGTGTTAGAAAAAAAATATTATTAGCATCTAGATTTATTTTTTTCTAATCACAGCAGGAGAAAACTTGCTGTTAGGAAATGAGACAGCTAAGTAGGCCAGTTGATGAAGGGAAAAAAGAAAACCAATAATCCACAGAGATCTAACCACGTTTAAACAGAAACTGTTTAGTATAAATATTTTTGAAAGTGAACTTTTTTCCCTACCATATTTTGCTTATGATTGCAGGTAAACTTTCCAACACCCTTCTATTTCAGATGCAAATTGTGTAGGTTGGTCGTATGCATTTATACCCAGTGCATAATGCATACCCGAGGGACATGCTATTTCATGCCAATTGTGTGCAAACCATAATGTGCTTTTAAAAGCTGTTTATCCTAAAGTGGGCTACATTTGCTGTCCCACAGGACTTCATTATGCGCTGTGTATACATGTGCTATATATAATCCATTTAATTGTGTCACTGTGAAAGTTGTGGATTAAATCAATTCATCATGAAGTACCAAAAAAAAAAAAAATGATTGAAAGGGGTAAAACAGAACAAATATAGAAATCCAGAAATGTACATTTTAAAGACTTCAAGCAAAACACATCGTGAAATTAGAAAGGCCATTGAGAGTTCTGAAAGAGTATGTAAGTTTGCTGTGATTGGCCTGAGTTATATTTCCATTGCCTGAGCGACTTGAAACCTCTTTCTATGCAATCCAACTTTTGTCATGAGATGAGACCCATATTCATGACATGCATTTATTTATTAATTCAATTATTCATGCAGCAATAAAAAAAAAACCCTGCCAGTTTAAGACCAATATTGAGGCTAGCTCATGTTGACTCAAGCTTCACAAAGCCTTGAAACAAAGGCTGGTGCGCCTCATGATTAGCAATGATATTGTGCAATGTCACAAACTGTACTTCCTCACAGCTTGCCCTCTGTGCAACCAGTTTTTCCCTTGGTCATCCAGATGGGGCAGATGGAGGGCCAGCAAAGATTTCCCATACTGTCCTAGACCTATATTGCCTTATGGAGCACCTGAGCCTCACTGTTTGGATAGAAGAGTTTACTCATACCTATTTGTTGCTTCCATCTGCAACAGGTAGACTAGGTTAAATAGTCTTCTCTGATGCAGTAGATGTGAGAGTGCTGCTGCTGCTGCTTTTGACTTGGGACGTGGGGTGTGCATCCACATCCTTTGGCACTGTTGCTATTGACGATGGAGCCAGTAGTAAAGTTTTGAAAATAACCTACCAATTTCATCCATTTTAAAGAATCCAAAAGAATGCCGTTCACCCATTTTTGGGGAGGGAGCAAATTTGCCACACCCCTCCTCCCTTGGAAGTATAGAAGAGGTGGTATCTCCCTAAGGGGGGGCATTATGGCCTGAGGGCAGTTTCACCCAATGGCGAGAGGTCACAACAGGCTATTTAAGCTTCCTCTGCCCCCCCACTCTTTCCTCTTTTTCATTCAGCACCCTCCCATTTGCAGTGTGGGCCTACAAGGTAGCCACCTGTTTTCCATGGGCTGAACCCTGGGGGGAGACCCTAAGTGACTTCAAGTCTTCTCTTTTTTTGCCTACACCACACTGTTGGGTGATCTTTTCTGGAGTGGTGTACCGTCAGTTTGACTAGTTGGCATGTAGTCTGGGCAGGTGGGGAGATTTCAGAAAGAATGGAACATTTGGGCTGTGGGCATCCCTTACTCACTGTTGTCAGGCATGGCTTGTGGGAACTGTGGGGTGCCCTTTGACCTGATGGACACATTGGGGTGAATGTTGGACAATGGGGCCACGGTGTGCCTGTTTGGCTCTTATACCCAAGGTCCACGCAGTGGGGAGGGAGGATCTTGGGAAACCTTTCTGCATGCACCAAATGTGCGGCTGTTAACTTGCCTAGGTGATGGGGGTAGAAATTACCCCATCAATTAATGAACACCTGCCCAGACTTAATTTGAGTACATTGGTTGAATCTGACTAGTTAATTTGTTTTGCAGACCCTCAAGTTGTTATATTTAATAAATATAAGCTATTTATCCACATTAGTTGTCTCGACTCTTCTTCTTAGTGTGCTTGTCAAAGGTGCATCCATACATATTGTGAGTAGGAACAGATTGCTTAATTATCCATAAATCAGTGCATTTGTAAGGTCTTGCAACCCTATGCATTTTACTCAAAAATAAATCCCACTATCTTCAGTGAGACACACTTTCATGTGAGTGTTCATAGAACTGCCATTTTCAGTGCATGGGATTGAACTTCAAGTTTCTTAAATACACTTAGTCCATGTTCTTTTTCAGAACTGACATAGCCCTGCAGAACAAAGGTTTTTGATCGCATAACCAGAGGCAGCTCTTTGAAACCCCTTGAAAATCCTATTTACCCATAACTAACTGAGGACCTGGGAACCTGTTCAACTAATTGGCAATGCTTTAGTCAGAAGTAAGTCCCACTATGTTCAGTGGGGCTTACTCTCACCTGAGTGTGTAAAGGATTGCAGCCTCACAATGTATAGGTGATCATAGCTCCGCCTACCATTAGCTGCCATGTTTTCTGTGCCACCAACTCTAATTGGCACCAGCCACTACGGTAGACAAGATTTTAGAAAGCAGTAGGGGAAAAACACACACATTAAAAATTGAAGTTGTTTAAGGAACACTGGGGGTAGTGTGGTGAAAGCTGAGAAAATAATTGCTAATGCAGCAACTGAGGTTTTGGGTTTTTTTTTTTTCCTAAAGGGAGAAAGATAAAATAGTATTCCTATCTACTACATTCTCTGAAGAAAAGAGAAGGGGTTCTTTAGGCTGCACATATATTTTCTTGAAAGGGTACTATTCCAATGTCTTGAGTAGCCTCCCAAGATGCTAGTAAAACTTATTCAGTTAAACTAGGAATCTTTAATTAAGGGCCAATGAAAGTTGCCTGGAAGACCCGCATTGGAAGACTTTAAAGGAACTGCCTAAGAGAAAAGAGTTTTCTGCTTGAGCGATGGCTGAAGATGCAAACAGCTAGTAGCTGAGTTTTAAAACACCATGGAGCAAATGAGGACATGGGAAGGAACCCTATGCACAAAAGCTGGCGGAAAGTTTGGACTTCTTAGTACAGAAAGTATTGAAATGATGTGTAGAGATTTTTCCTATTCTAATTAGTTCAAGAGGGTTCTGGAAGCTTCTCTGTGTGAAAGAAACAAGCAGAAGGTTCATTATGTTTGGGTTATTCCCAATGTGGCGAGATATGTCAAGCCTTTATTTGTTATAATTGTGATGATCATGGAGTACAGCTGTGTTGACCCTGGACTTAATGAAGCACAGTGGACCAACACCAGCTCATGACGTGGCTCCCACATTGAGGCAGTAATAGATGCAAAAGGGGCCCAAACCAAGTACTGAGTACATATGCATGCTTCTACTTCTCAGAGGTCCAATATTGCTCTATCTGCAGTCCTTATTTAGCTGATTTCATTTAATATTCTAATTTTCTGAGATTGTTAATTCAGGGTTTTCATCAGCTGTATGCCATGATCATCACAATTATAACAAATAAAGGCTTGACATATCTCGCTTTGCATGTCATGAGTCTATCTCATATATTAGTTTCACCTTTTAAGCTGAATTACTGAAATAAATGAACTTTTCCACAATATTCTAATTTTTCGAGTTTCACCTGTACTGGTACAGAGTTAGTTTGGCAACTTTGTAATTCTAAACACAAGCTTCATAATAGTTTATGCACCAGCTAAGCCTGATAGGGCACAAGCAAGTTTACCTGGTCCCTCCAGGCCCTGGGAGGGGAGCACACTCAGAACATTACCTCTCCAAACTCGGATCCCTCATGGAAACTCCCAGCCCTCATAGCAGTAGAGGCCTGATTGATTTTATTTTCTCTTGAGTGCATCACATGTTTGGCTTCCGATGAGAAAAATCATTGCTGGGGGAAACTTATCTTGAGATGCTGCATTAGCTAGAGGCTACTAAGGCAGATCAAAGAACTCTTAGCAAGAAGGAAATTCTTATTACAGGACATAACTCCTCTAATATTTAATTCTTCCCCGCACGGAGTGAACATTGCCAAAGTGGTTAGGAAAATGAGAAAATCAAACAAGAGCCAGTGGTAAGATGTGAAGCAGAGAGAGCCATCTGTCTCAATTTCTGTACAATGCAGCCCTCTTATTCACAAATCTTTGCCAGTTGTTTTTATGTTCGTATTCATCAAATATGTCTTGAAAGGCACAAATCCATGGTGGACTAATCATTTGCTTGTAATTTCCTTTTCTTTATTTCTTGCTTTTTTAAAAGAAAAAAAGCCTTGCTGTTTCCTGTAATGATACTTAAGGCAGAGAAAAATGTTCTCTTTATCTCAGTGCTTTTATCAATAATTAAACCAGTTGCATACTATTAAAACCAAGGATTTCTTGCTACCCCCTACCCCCTGAACACAAATAGCATTACATTAAAAACACAAGTTTGGGACCTAATGTAGCATGGGGAATTTAAAAAGTTGGCACTGCAAGAACAAACAAAAGCAGAGAATACCTACCAGGCTTAATTTTTAGCCCAGTTTTCTCATTCCTTGACATTACACAAGTTGTATCTGTAGTTCCCTTCACATTTTCCTATGCCACACATATTGTGCATTTGAAGTTGAGTGATGTTCTAGTGTTTATGTACATAACACTGTATGCATATTTAATAATAGCATGATTAAGCTAAGTGTCTATTAGAGGAATTAAGGTAAACTTTAGGTAGAGAAAGAGGGAGAGGGGGGCAGTTGGGAATGTTGGTAGTGAGTGGTGATTGGGAGAGAAGTTTAAAGGGAGTTTGAATGCTGGTGGGAGATGGTATAGAGCAAGCATGGCCAAAATTGGCCCTCCAGCTGTTTTGAGACTACAACTCCCATCACCCCTAGCTGTGGTCAGGGATGATGGGAATTGTAGTCACACAACAGCTGGAGGGCCAAGTTTGGCCATGCTTGGTTTATAGAGTCAGTGGAGAGTTGGGTTTGGGAGTGGGTGTGGAAATTGCAGGCGGATGTGAAGCAGGGTTGGTTTATTAGGATAGGATTGGTATTGCTTTGTCCATGTTTGAATACATAACAAAGTAACTAATAAGGAACAGAAAAAAATCCCTAAAACCTGATGCTTTTGTGCAGCAAGGAATCATAAAACCATCATTTATTGTGTCTGTGTTGTTGCACATTATCATATTACACCTCATTCCTCATATTTGGCCACATTTGGGTGAAATATTCACCCTATAAATATTCAGATACAGTGGTACCTCGGGTTACATACGCTTCAGGTTACATACGCTTCAGGTTACACACTCCGCTAACCCAGAAATAGTGCTTCAGGTTAAGAACTTTGCTTCAGGATAAGAACAGAAATCAGGCTCCGACGGCGTGGCAGCAGCAGGAGGCCCCGTTAGCTAAAGTGGTGCTTCAGGTTATGAACAGTTTCAGGTTAAGAATGGACCTCCGGAACGAATTAAGTACTTAACCCGAGGTACCACTGTAAGTATTATATGCATTGATAACACACACCCTGTGGAACAGCCTTCCATCAGATGTCAAGGAGATGAGATGCAACATTTAAAAAACATCTGAAGGCAGCCCTGCATGGAGAAGCTTTTTAATATGTGATGCTTTATAATGTTTTTGTATACATTGGAAGCCACACAGAGTGGCTGGGGCAACATAGTCAGATGGGCAGGGAATAATAATAATAATAATAATAATAATAATAATAATAATAATAGCATGGTGCTGATAATGTCAAGGTTGCAGGTCCAATCCCCGTATGGGACAACTGCATATTCCTGCATTGCTGATCCTCAGGGTCCCTTCCAACTCTATGAATCTATATGGTGGCAGCAGGAATAAGGGAAATTATAAACATTATCATCAGAGACCCAGCTCAGTGTTGTACATCTTGTATAGAGTGAAAATGTGGTATAGGGAAGTTATGGGTATGGGGATGGATGGCGGCTAATGGATTGAGGTTGAATCCTGACAAGACAGAAGTACTGTTTTGGGGGGACAGGGGGCGGGCTGGTGTGGAGGGCTCCCTGGTCCTGAATGGGGTAACTGTGCCCCTGAAGGACCAGGTGCGCAGCCTGCGAGTCATTTTGGACTCACAGCTGTCCATCGAGGTGCAGGTCAATTCTGTATCCAGGGCAGCTGTCTACCAACTCCACCTGGTACGCAGGGTGAGACCCTACCTGCCCGCAGACTGTCTCGCCAGAGTGGTGCATGCTCTAGTTATCTCCCGCTTGCACTACTGCAATGCGCTCTACATGGGGCTACCTTTGAAGGTGACCTGGAAACTACAACTAATCCAGAATGCGGCAGCTAGACTGGTGACTGGGGGCGGCGGCCGAGACCACATAACACCGGTCTTGAAAGACCTACATTGGCACCCAGTACATTTCCAAGCACAATTCAAAGTGCTGGTGTTGACCTTTAAAGCCCTAAACGGCTTCGGCCCAGTATATCTGAAGGAGCGTCTCCACCCCCATCGTTCTGCCCGGACGCTGAGGTCCAGTGCTGAGGGCCTTCTGGCGGTTCCCTCATTGCGAGAAGCAAAGCTACAGGGAACCAGGCAGAGGGCCTTCTCGGTAGTGGCGCCCGCCCTGTGGAACGCCCTCCCATCAGATGTCAAAGCGATAAACAACTACCTGACATTCAGAAGACATCTTAAGACATCAGGGAAGTTTTTAATGTGTGATATTTTAGTGTATTTTTTGGTTTCTGTGGAAGCTGCCCAGAGTGGCTGGGGAAACCCAGCCAGATGGGCAGGGTACAAATAATAAATTATTATTATTATTATTATTATTATTATGGGTAATGCCAGAAACCACATGGCTTGGAGCGGCAGCACAACAAGGCATATAGCCCGGATACTGATCATGTGGGACCTCTATGTTTGAGCAGCTACTCATGTGCAGGCGTCACTCAGACAGCTGTGCTAATTTGGCCTCACAATGCTTGCTGATGGACCCCTTTCATGCATGACACATGGGGGGGGTGAGCTATGCTCTCCCCGTGAATAATTTACCCGTATTTCTCCGGGTCTTCTCCAGGTTTCAGGGTAATTTCCTTTAGATCAGGCATGTCCAAAGTTTGATTATTTCCTGGGGAGAAATCCTAAAGAAAGCTCAACAACTTCAACCCTAAAAAAAGGTTGGCCCTTTGGTCAGCCCTCACGGCCCTTCACTTCATCAAATCTGGCCCTCTTTGACAAAAGTTTGGACACCACTTCTTTAGATGGTCTCCCTAAGGATGCCCCCACCACCAGCTGAAAATATAAACACAGCGCTAAACTGAAGTATCTCTTTAAAACCTCTGTGTTCTACTAATGTATGAACCTCAGGATCTCTAGCAGTCAATTATATGACACAGAATGCAGAAAACCTATTGAACACGTTTTGTTTTTTTAAAAAGGTACTTCAATGGGTATATAAACTGCTCCATCCTGACCTTACATGCAAGCATGCATTAACGACAACTGTTCATCTGACCCGGGACAGCATTTCAAACTGCGCCCCTGTGTAGAGCCTATTAATTTACTTCAGCACAACGATAAGCAACTTTCCCCTCTGTGGAAGCTGAAACACGGGTAAAAATTGTTCACACAGCTCTGTTCCAAATTCTTCTGATCTACAGACCTTGCCATCTTGAGCTCTGACAGTACCAGATTTCAACCGGCCAAAGGAGTACAAGTTCCGAGATTGGGTTGGTCACCTCCAGCCACCTGCTGCAAGAACTAATGACTATAATTCAGTTGAGTAGACTTTCCATGCGTTTCAGGAAAGAGTCAGCTGAGGAGCCTGGCTGTTTTGTTCCTTAACATTTTCATAGTATTCCGTTAGATTGGAACTCTTTTAAATAAAGCTGAAATACCATCTCTGCGTGGTGTTTTTCATTGCATAGACACATTGTTCAGTGAGTAATAGGTTAGTTTGGGGAGTGGGGGGGGGTCAGCATTCCGATGAGATACAGGAAAAGGCTAAGCGTTAACTGATTAACTGGTGTGATTAAGACTTTAATTGGTCTAATAATACTTGGTATAAAAAATAATGGCTTCATTTAGCGAGGCAAGCCACACATATGCTTAAACATCTTCCTCCCTGCACCCTCTTTGATGAAAAGAAAAAGGGATTTAAAACTGGCTTTCCTTCTAACAATAATAACCACAGGGAACTGAAGTGAAATCAATGCTGATAAGTAGTTTAAATCTGGATATTCCAGAAATACAGTTGTACCATTTTTAAAGCCATTTTCACGGATTACTGTGACAGAAAACAGGCAGATGACAAAGCACCTTTGTAATGCTACACATATTGTCAGTTGCAGATGGAGCAAGTACTCATGGTTTGTACTGGAAGAGCCCCATCTGCTTCCATGGGTCGTGCTGCTACCAGTTGTCTTCTGAGCTTTTCCATTTCAATGTCAGTGCTGCTCCCAACTTCAGTGGAACATCTTTGCCACACCCCAGCTCCTCTAGGAAGAAGACTCAGGTTGATATCACCCAGTATTTCATATGAAACAGTAGACATTCTATAGAAATATACAACAGGGTGCTGTGTTAAAGCCCAGTTCAGGCCTGAGTGGCATGTTTGTAGATTCTTTGTGGTTGAATCCCACTTCAGCTCAGTAAAATTTCAATGGATGTGAAACAGCCATTAGCACACCCAAAGTGTTGGGATTTCATTCTCTCCACTGCTGATGTGTGATTGTTTTCATCACATGTCTGTGTTGACATTCCATAGTATTGGAGTCATGAGAATGGAAGTTCAATTACACTGTTCCGTTATTGCTGTACTTTTGCATCTTCTGTTCTCTCTTGGAGAAGAAGGAGAGAGGGACTATGTTTCCTTTCTTCTGTAATACTTGATCTTGTACATAAAAAATTAGCTTAGATTCCACACCTCTATGCCTAGTTTCTGCTTGGACTCTGATACAGTATTGTGCGCATATAATAATAATAATAATTTATTATTTATACCCTGCCCATCTGGCTGGGCTTCCCCAGCCACTCTGAGTGGCTTCCAACGAAATATTAAAATACAGTGGTACCTCTGGTTAAGTACTTAATTCGTTCTGGAGGTCCATTCTTAACCTGAAACTGTTCTTAACCTGAAGCACCACTTTAGCTAATGGGGCCTCCTGCTGCTGCCATGCCGCCGGAGCATGGTTTCTGTTCTCATCCTGAAGCAAAGTTCTTAACCTGAAGCACTATTTCTGGGTTAGCGGAGTCTGTAACCTGAATCATATGTAACCTGAAGCGTATGTAATCTGAGGTACCACTGTACAGTAATGCACCAAACATTAAAAGCTTCCCTATTCTTCGGATATGTGTCGCAGAAACGCATCGGGACAGAGGAGTGATGGATCATCCCGAGAGGTGCTTGAGAGGGAAGAACACAGTTGCCTGGCATTTTCCCAAGTTGGTTACGATGCCCAGAGCAGTACACCAACACAAAGTTCACTGTCACCAGCAGCCCCATTGAGAGAAACTGGTTCGGATAATGCTATTGTTCTAATCTATCCACACAGGCATGGCAGCCTGGTAGTTTCAGCACCATGGAAAGTTCCAAAGGATCAACTTGTTTCACCAAAGCGTAAAAGCAAACAGGCCTTATGGGTCCATTGAAGGGATTTTGGAGTTGGTAAGCTTATTAGTTTCACTTCTACCCATTGTAACCTCTGTGTGGGGAATAAATATTTTGCAATTAGTGCTAAATTCCCCAAAATGTTATCTGCAAACAATAAACAATCTGATTAGCCAAACAAAACACAGTCTGAGAAGGGAAGTTCCCTAATGTAGGAGGGATAAATTTGCTCCTTACTTCTGGGTATGTTTACAGGCTGCGCCTGTGAGCCTACTGTGAAGTATGGAAGAAATTCTTCTTCCTAGCAATGAGAGTCTTGGGTATGCAACCTGACAGGAGTACTGTGGCCCCGCCAGTTCAGTGTTCACTCAAATGTACATGTCAAGCCTAAATGACACCCTCAAGGTCCCTAAGCCAATGAGGCATTGGACAACCCAAGAGTGTCCCAGCCCAATAATTCCATAGATATCACAGCACCAGATCTTAACATTCTCTTTTCTGCCTGAATTTAAAGCCAACTAAACCAAACAAAAAAATGTCACTGTAACAAGAACAACTCACAGCAGTATGAAGTTAGTGGGAAAAGGGGGTCCAAAGGCCAATTAAGGGCTACTCACAAAATTCCTCCTCAGCCCTCCACAAATTAGAAGCTATTTATGGAGGGATGGGAGGTGCAGCAAAAATTGAGGTGGAGAGTTTGTGGAGAAGCAGGCTAATATATCTTGGGTACGTCCTAACACCAGACAGGATGAACTGGCCATGTGGCTGTCCCACAAACTCCCTCCATGGGTGATAAAACTGGTTACCTCTTATTTAAAAAGAAACAGAAAAAAATAGTGGGAGATATTTACACACACACACACACACACACACACACAACACATTTCCCCAATGGTAGAAAACCCTTGTGGACTTAAGAAGATCAGTGTCACCAGTTATCAGTTTATTTTAATGATGGTAAGCTTTGCTTTTAATTCATTTCTTTTAATTTTCCGATTTACATGGTTATTATTAATTAACCTTTTTCTGCTTCGGAATCATTGTCTTCTAAGCAGTGAATCTCTTTTGTATGTACCACTGCTTTTGATATAAGCTGTTTAATTCCTTGCTATTACATAGCTAATTGTCAGCACCTTAAATACAGTTTCAATTGTGCTACAAAAGCCTATGGGGACAGCCTTACATACCTCCCCCAACCCCAATCCCCCACAAAAATACCCCTAGCATTGTTACTGAGTAGTCCTGTTGCCGCTCATTGAACACTGGCACAGCTATAAACTGTAAAGCAGATTTTTTTACTTAGTCTGTTTCCCCCCCTTATTGGGCGGGCAGCTTTGTGGGTGGCAAACCAGCCTATCACAGGCCAGATCATCTTCCTGCCACTGAATGGGCCAATGGCAGCAGGAGTGTTTGTTTATTTATTTATTTATTTAACATATTTCACTAAATTATACAACAATATACTATATTACAATTTATATCTTATCCCATATAACAAAAAAATTAAAAAGAATACAAGAATTTTTTTAAAAAGACCTAAAGTAGACTTCCGAAAGTTCTCAAAAAAAGCTAAATTACACTTGTTATATTTTACACAGTGTTATATTATTGTATTATTTTCAGAAAACTTTTTGATAAAAAATAAAAATTAAATAGAAACATTAAATTTACATATATTATCTGTACATTCGAAGACTCATTCAAGATCTGCCAGGAGGTTTTTGCTGCCACAGTAATTTTTCAGATATTCCTTGAATATAATCCATTCTTGATTTACTTTTTGCATCAAATACCCTCTTACCCTCCCTGTCATTTTTGCCATCCGCAGGTATTCTAATAGTTTAACTTGCCATTCTGATTTTGTAGGTATAGTTTCGTTTTTCCAATAAGTTGCAATTAAAATTCTGGTTGTGGATGTTGCATACATAAAGAGAGGTCTTACTTCTTTTTTTATTTCAGTTGACATTATCCCTAATAAGAAGGCTTCTGGTCATTTTGTGAATGGGATTTTAAACATCTTTTTTAGTTCGTTATATATAATGTCCCCAAACTTCCTAATTTTTCCACATTCCCACCCCATATCCATAAATGATCCTCTCCCCTCTTTTCCAGTCTGATCTTATACATTTTGGCCAGTCTGGCTGGCGTGAGACCAACTCACCAATTGCTGCTCTTTGGCACCATGCCCAGCGGAAGTTTAAATGCCCAGCCTTTGGAGCCTTTCAGCCTCTCACAGTCCTGCTTCTCCCACCCACCCTCAAATTAGGGTTTTTTTCATGGATGGTACAACCTTGCTATGGGCAATGTTGGTCGCCTATATTTTCAGGGGCTGGGAAGGAATTTTTCCCACTTAGCTAACCAGCACCACCATTTGGGTTAACACCTACCTCACAGCAATCATCACAACTTTGTAAGGTGGATAGGCATTGGGTAAGCCCAGTCTTGGTTGGAGGCGAGGTTGTAGCCTCCGCCTGTCCCTCCATGGGTAATAGTATCCTGTTAAAAGGATCTGGGAGGAGTCGCTCCTGTCTGATGCCCAGATGAGGTCTAGGGCCATACCACTCCTCCAACGCAGACGTCAATATGACGTGGGTTATGGGACATCCCTCCCCTCCTTGATGGCTTCACCCTTAGAAACATTCCTAGCAGGCAGGCAGGAGTGACATATGCCATTGCTTACCACAATGCCTATGGCAAGAACCTCTCATCTGTAGCCAATAAAGTTGTGGCCTTATTTGAATATGCTGTGTGCTGTCTAGTTATTCACACCTTAGGGAACTGGGTGGTCAAAGGGCCTTGATACGCAAATAACATCAGTTGTTACTGCTTACAGCAGAAGCAATGAGGAAACATAAAGAAAAACTGAAACAGACAACTAGGGAAGGACTGTTTTGTCCCATTATTATTATTATTATTATTATTATTATTATTCATTGTATGCCGCCCATCTGACTAGGTTGTCCCAGCCACTGTGGGTGGCTCCCAACAGAATATTAAAAACACGATAAAACATAAAACATTAAAAACTTCCCAAAACAGGGCCACTTTCAGATGTCTTCTAAAAGTCAAATAGTTGTTTATTTCTTTGACATCTGATGGGAGGGTGTTCCACAGGGCGGGCGCCACTACTGAGCAGGCCCTCTGGCTGGTTCCCTGTAACCTCACTTCACGTAGTGAGGGAACCGCCGGAAAGCAATCAGAGCTGGACCTCAGTGTCCAGGCTGAACGATGGGGGTGGAGACACTCCTTCAGGTATACAGGGCCAAAGCTATTTAGGGCTTTCTAGGTCAACACCAACACTTCAAATTGTGCTTGGAAATGAGCACATTAACCCTCTAGTGGCTTTTTCCTCTCAGTAGAGCAAGTATTAATTAAAGATTGCAAGCATAGAGGGGTATTTTGCCATAGACCCTCAAATGATTAAAAGATCTGTCCTAAATCAGCTCAGTGTTAGTAGGGCAAACAAGAAGCTGAACCTTAGGTAGTAGAAACTGGAGTTATGATACACACTGAGTAGGGGCACTGACTTGTCCCCCACATTGAGGGGGGCCCGACATCACATGACGTCATGTGCATGACATCATGTGCCATGTAGGGGACCAGCTTGCAGTGGAAGTATATTCTGTCGTGCCTGCACAATCTTGGCATGAAGGACAGAGTAAACCAGGTTTTACTGAGTTTTATACGGCTTCATTGCACAAGGGCACTGTGCCTCCTCTCCACGTACTTGACCCTCACATGATATATGCTTTCATGCTTAGAAAACAAATATGCACACCATGTTTTTAAGGAGAATAATTTGTGTGTTAATTTTGCATAATTTAAAAACTCTTCTCATAAAATATTGATCCTGCTTAATTGAGCAAATTTGCACCTTTTCATGCCAAGAAGATTAAAGGGATTAATATATGTTCTGTTACTTTGATTGTAATACTCCAGGATTCCAAAATTTGTTTGCGACGTGATTTTTCAGTGTTTTGTGCTGCTGATCAACAGCATGTTTATTAATGAGCTAATTCTGCTAATCCCTGGTTTTCTGGGTTGATATCCAACAGTTGCATTTGAGGCTGTGACTTTTGCATTCAAAAGGATTCTAATTAGCTTTACTTCAAGGAACAAATACTGCAATTATCTTTTCCAAAAAAAGCCAAGCATCAGATACTGTAATTTGCATTATTTTTGAATTTCTGTTTCGTATCTTATCCAAATGGTGAGTACTGATGCTAAACACCAAGAGATCCTAAACAAAGATAGAGCAATGGTGAGCAGTCCCCTAGTTTTAATAATG
>JAXCMG010000208.1:281314-324502 GCA_034642415.1 Podarcis siculus | reverse complement strand
AGGAGGTACTTAAGAAAGATACCATGAACTCCTGACAAATAATATACTTATAAAATGATTTTTTAAGCTTTCAAAGTCCTTCACTTATATTATATCAATAATTGTTACAACCCTGAAATGTAAACCGGATGAGATCCATGACAGTCGAAAGTCAGGATGCAAATGTAAGAAGATAAGTAAGTAAATATATATTATAAATAGAATACTGAGAGCTCAGGGTTACTGAATACCACTTTCCCTTTTTTCAGTTATAGTTTTTTTTAATTTCAACATTTCTAACATATACAGTTAAAACACAATTTTGTCTTTTCTCTTATTTTTGTCGGCTTTCCATCCCTTTCGCCATGAAGTTGTTGTTTCTCTTCTTCTGCTGCTGTACCCTATCTTCTGTCTATCAAATCATAACCACAATCTTATACAGTGGTACCTTGGTTTAAGAACAGCTTAGTTTATGAACAACTTGGATTAAGAACACTGCAAACTTGTAAGTAGGTGTTTTGGTTTGTGAACTTTGCCTTGGAATAAGAACATGTTTCGCTTCCTGTTGAGTGTCTTCTATTTGTAAAATGAGTCCCCCGCTGCTATGGGAAAGCACACCTTGGTTTAAGAATGCTTTGGTTTGAGAATGGACTTCTGGAATGGATAAACTAAGGTACCACTGTAATCTAATTACTTTTGTGGCTCACAGCTCAAATCCTGCTTAGTAGTATAATATTCCTTTATTTTCTTTAAATATTTCTTTATTTCTTTAAATAGTCCAAAAAAGGCATCCATTCTTCCTTCCATTCATTCTTTCCTAGTTCACAGCTCAGTCACTAGGACTGAAATTCTCTAAAGCAAGACTTGTTGCCAACGATGATGACAATTCTGGACTTCCCTCAAAACTTTCAATCTGACTAAGATCAATGCTCATAAACAAAAGTAGAAAAGCACACATATGTAGCCTGTACAAGAACAACAAAATCATACTAGTAAAAACAAAAATATATTTAGATGGCTAACAAGGTGAGTAAAAACCCAAATAAATTTCACCTGTGAGACCGTTTTGGGGGGCTTTTTTTTACGCGATGCTTCCACACCCTATCACCTGATGTCATGCTTGATATGGGATGAATAAGTGTGGGGCTTCAAAGGAACAAACAACCACTGAGAGCTGGAAGAGGACTGCCAGTTCCTCCGTTGCTGGAGGTTTGCATGTTTCCACCTGCCCATCAGCTGATTGACGAAAGAAGCATCCTTGTTCAAGAAGGGGTAGATCATTTCCATTTGATGTAAATGCCTTTTCCATCCTCTTGCTGCTCTTTGAAGCTGCCTTGTGCTGATCCTCCCAACCTCCAGTGATGAAGGTTGAAAGGATCAGCACTGGAGGACTTTACAGTGGCAGGCACCCCGGGTTACAGATGCTTCAGGTTACAGACGCTTCAGGATACAGACTCAGCTAACCCAGAAATTGTACCTCTGGTTAAGAACTTTGCTTCAGGATGAGAACAGAAATCGCGCAGCAGCGGCGCAGTGGCAGCTGGAGGCTCCATTAGCTAAAGTGGTGCTTCAGGTTAAGAACAGTTTCAGGTTAAGAATGAACCTCCAGAACAAATTAAGTTCTTAACCCAAGGTACCGCTGTACAAGCCTTCCCATGCTCCCAATTTCAACCTCTGATGTGTCCTGTTTCCCACGGTGGTGGTAGAAGTAGCAGAGGGTTGAACAGGAAAAAGAAGCTTCCTTGTCTCCTTCATTCTTCCAACTTGTGGCCACTGATGGGTGGGAAGATGTAGTGGGTAAAGTCCTTCTCCTCTTCATTGCTCCACCCTGTCCCCTAGTGCTACTGCTATTACTACAGGTAAAAGGTAAAGGTAAAGGACTGTTGGATGGCTGAGTCCAGTCAAATTCAACTATGGGGTGCAGTACTTATCTCCACTTTCAGGCCAAGAGAGCCAGCATTTGTCCACAGACAGCTTTCCGGGTCATGTGGCCAGCATGACTAAACAGCTTCTGGCACAACAGGGCACCGTGACGGAAGCCAGAACGCATGGAAATGCCATTTACCTTCCTGCTGCAGTGATACTATTTATCTACTTGCACTGGTAAGCGGAGAGCAGGCTGGGGTGTGACACGCACCCCAGGGGCATGGTGCTCATCCCGGGGGCATGGCATGCTGCCCACAGGGCCGTGGTGTGCATTTTGGGGGCGTGGCGCCTGCACGCTGGGGGTCTGTGGAACATGTCGGGGGGGCTGCCATGATGGCACCCTACCAGAAAAGTGGTGCCAGGGGCGGTCCGCACTCCCATTCCTCCACCAGTGCTGGTATGCAGGTGGCGCTGCGGTCTAAACCACTGAGCCTCTAGGGCTTGCTGATCAAAAGGCTGGCAGTTCGAATCTGCGTGATAGGGTGAGCTCCTGTTGCTCTGTCCCAGCTCCTGTCAACCTAGTAGTTCGAAAGCTATTACTACAAGAAGCGAGAGAAAGCACACACGTACCATTTTGATATTTTTTCATGAAGGTGTGGTGTACAAAAACTTTTATAACTTGGGGAAACAGTCAGCCCCATGGTCCTGTGCTATGACCCCAATCCGAATTGGGCACTTCATGGATGCTTTTTGAAAAAAGTAAAGCAAATTACTCTGGGAATTCCAATATGGAATTCCAACGTAATATGTCCTTTGTCTCAAAGATCCTCCTAAATAGCAAATATGACAGTGATTGGGCCTGACACTTTTCCTATACAAAACAATCATGACTATTGCCTTTCCTGACAGATTAGCAACTTTTCTATGAGATTTTGGCAGAGCTTGGTGGCTATCTAGAGATGTTCCCCCTTCAAAAGAATTTAATATTTGCTCTGTGAAGAGCCTATGGCCTTACATGTGTTGTTTGACTATAAGGCCCATTGTCCCTGACCATTGGGCATGCTGGCTGGGACTGATAGGAACTGAGGGTTCAACAGCAACTGGAGGGCCACAGATATCCCACACCTGGCTTAAATAAAAGCCGTATTGTGCACATTCAAGCAATTTCCTCACATTTTCCATGGGAAGTTTCACATTTCCCTTAGGCAGAATTTGGAGGCAGCTTTAATTTTTGCTCTTTATTTGGATCCCACATTTCTGCCAGCAGTGACTCCCTTTTCCAAGGAACAGCTGAACTGTCACATTACTATTTATTAGATGAGAAGACTTTCCTTTCCATAATGTGCAATTTATTGCTTCTTTGATGCTGCGCTGGCCCTACAAGATAGAATTCAATTTCCTGTTTGTCCAGTACAGCATGCAATTTTCAAGCTTTCTGTTTGTGTCAATGGGTCTTAAAAAGCAATCTCTTTGTCTTGGTCTTCATGCAATGCATCTGGGGTTTGCACATTTCCTGTAAGTAGCGTCACTGCTGATGTGTGTGACAGATTGTACAATTGGCAGTCCATATTCCTTTCTCCTCCAGATAAGATGATGCTTTTCTGCAACTGAAGAAAAGCTATCTGCTGAGTAGTTTGGATCTTGCATTTCATTTTCCTAACACTTCAGCTCTGTTTGGTTCTTTTTACCTCCCCCTTCTTCCAAATAGTTCACTTCATACCTTTCTCCACAAGACAAGTACTTGTGTAAGGAAGTGATTCATTTCATAAATCCAAGCTGCTGTTTTCTATCAATCTAAAATTGCTTGCCCTAGGAAGTCTGGTATCCCAACTCCTCAAAAAAAATCTATGTGCATATTCACTGTCAAGTCACAGTTTTCCCCAGCAGGCACATTTTATAATCCCTTGAGATTGGTGAAATAACCGAGACAGACACCAGGCATTATAATAATATAATAATAATTTATTATTTATACCCCACCCATTTGGTTGGGTTTCCCCAGCCACTCTGGGTGGCTCCCAACAGAATATTAAAACACAATAGTCTGTTAAACATTAAAAGCTTCCCTAAACAGGGCTGCCTTCAGATGTCTTCTAAAAGTCTGGTAGTTGTTGTTCTCTTTGACATCTGGTGGGAGGGCGTTCCACAGGGTGGGTGCCACTACTGAGAAGGCCCTCTGCCTGGTTCCCTGTAACTTGGCTTCTCACAGTGAGGGAACCGCCAGAAGGCCCTCGGTACTGGACCTCAGTGTCCGGGCAGAACGATGTGGGTGGAGACGCTCCTTCAGGTATACTGGACTGAGGCCGTTTAGGGATTTAGGGTCAGCGCCAACACTTTGAATTGTGCTCGGAAACGTACTGGGAGCCAGTGTAGGTCTTTCAAGATAATCAAGCAAAATCTTTATTAACTAGCAGAAGGTAAGCTGGGTTGACATAGCAGTGGGCTAAGGATCAGTTGCTCATTTCACTCAGCCCTTGCTGATGGAATGACACTCTACTGGGATTGGGTGCCCCAACTGAGTTATCCAGCATTGAAGCTTGTTGTGGTACAAGCCAAGCATCCGGGGTCCCACTGGGCAATCAGGGTAAGAGATTCCAGCTAGGCAAAGACCCTAGTCCAAGCTTAAGACATGCCATTGCTAATCCTCCTCCCAGGCCCTTACTTTGCCGATCCTGCCCTGTTTACAAAGTTGAGCAATGCCTAACAGAAGTAAGCTGTCAGGGACTGGCTGGATGAAGAGGAGTGGTGGGAGCTGCCTTCCTAAGAGCCACCCTGGGAGGCCACAGAAGAAGATGACTTAGATTCTGGATCCTGGTGGTGGGATACTGGCCATGCCTCAGAGGAGGGGACAAGCTGGTAGGTACTAGAAGCAGGAAGCATGAGGAATCATGGTGAGGCAGAAGCAGGTAGGTGGCCCAACACAGGCAGGGTGATGAGGTTTCCATTTTGGATGCAGGCTCCATTAGAGATGACAGAGGAGAGCGATACCCTGCATCTCTCCAGGATAGCCTCTCTGCTGAAGGCTCCCCAGCCCCACTAACACCCAGAATGTGAAGGATGTTAGATGTTGCTGAGCAGCAGGCCAGACAGGCATAGAGAGAGGCTCCTGCTGCTTGCTGTAGCAGAAAATTACAGGGGAGGATCCCTTACTCAGAACGCTAGAGAGTGAAGGAGGAGCTGCATGCCAGTTCAAGCAAATTGGGGAGGTTGCCTTTCTGAGTTTCCTTGGTTTCCCCCCCCCCCTTTCCTTAATAAAGAAACTAAGTGCACATTAACCTCACATCTCCCTCTCTGACCTGTGAATGACTTGCTTGTCCTGTCAGCCCCTTGACATAATCTGTATTTCACTGAAGGAAAGGGGGAAACCAACCAATCAATGGGCATTTGAGGTTAAAAGGGAAAAGATCCTTTCTGGCCCTGTCCGCTAGCTCACTGAGGCTCTAACACCAAGGTGTGTGTGTGTGTGTGTGTGTGTGTGTGTGTGTGTAAAGCTTGCAGAGCAAAATGATGGCCCTTGGTCTTGTGGGCAAGGCCTTTAAACATCTTGGCCATTTTGACCCTCACAGTCCAGTCACCATACCATGCAATCTTGTGAGAGCCAGCAGGTAAAGGCAATTCTATCTCCCTTCTGCTTCCTGGGACCATTCATTACTGAGCAAAGTCGCCCTGTGTTTAGTCACTCCTCCCTGGAATGAGGTTTATGGTACAATCTAACCATGTCTACTCAGAAGCAAGCCCTATTGAATTCAATAGGGCTTAGTCCCAAGCAAGTGGGGTTAGGATTGCAGCCTCATATAATAATTCTGTTCCTGTAAGTGAAGCGAGTGCTGGACCATAAAAGAAGGCTGATCGCCGAAGAATTGATGCTTTTGAATTATGGTGCTTGAGGAGACTCTTGAGAGTCCCATGGACTGCAAGAAGATCAAACCTATCCACTCTTAAGGAAATCAGCCCTGAATGTTCACTGGAAGGACAAATCCTGAAGCTGAGACTCCAATACTTTGGCCACCTCATGAGAAGAGTAGACTCCCTGGGAAAGACCCTGATGTTGGAAAAGATGGAGGGCACAAGGAGAAGAGGACGACAGCGGACAAGATGGTTGGATAGTGTTCTCGAAACTACTAACATGAGTTTGACCAAACTGTGGGAGGCAGTGGAAGACAGGAGTGCCTGGCGTGCTCTGGTCTATGGGGTCACGAAGAGTCGGACATGACTAAACGACTAAACAACAGCAAGAAGAAGTGTATTTTAAAGCAAATACACAGAAGAAGATGAATGAAATGATGCTGCTGATCACATTTTACAAATTGGAATATAAATTTGTACACTTGTACTCAACAGTTAGAAGTTTGATCATTCAATATTTATTGATTCTTGTCCCAGTTCTCACTTGGAAGTAAGGAAGATATTTTTCTGGAGCAAAGTAGGATACACACTCCAGAGCAGACAGAGTTCTAGCAGCTTCAAAGCTCCTGCTAGAATGGGATGGCCAGATGCACTGGACCTATGGACCTTTGGAGTTGTCCCAACAGGTTCCCATACCCATCTGCGAAGATTTGAAAGGTGAAGGAAGCTTATTCATGGGATTCCTGTGCCCTGTGGTTATGTCAAGCTTGCAGGCATGCACTGCATCTCTATGGATGGGTTACCTGTGGAGTTGTCACCTGGTTCTGAGGCTGTCCTCTTCACAAGAGTGGGGGAAGAATCACTGTCTCTCTATCCAGAGCTGCTAGAGTCAGAGAAAGGGGAGGTACTCACTCCTCCATCCTGAATTCCAGTCATTCACCCTCCATCTCTTCTTCATCCTCCTCATTGTCCATCTCAGTCTGCCCACCCATGCCTGAGCCTGACAACAGCTTGGGATTCATGGCAATTGTAATGGAATGATTTACACCAGGCAAAGCACACAGCATATTTAGAAGCAAAGAGCCTGCACCAGTGTCCAGGGAACAGCATGTGGTGGTGTCTTCCTAGGCTGTGCCATTGCAGATGGGGGAACATTCCTCCATGTAAAAAGAAAATAGCAGCTGGATCTCACTCTGTCATGATGAATACATGCCTTCTCTTGAATGCATTTGGCAGTTACCAGTCCATAGCTCCTACTCAGGTTCTCTAACATGAATTAGTGAGGACTTAGCACCTGGATCTAACTCAGCCCATGATTCAGTCGTGGGGCAAAACATCTGAAGAGCACCAGTTAGGGAAGACTGAACTATGATATTCTGATGGCACTATCGAAGCTGTTCAGCATGTGTGAACCAGCCACCATAGATTATTTAGCATGCACAAAATTTTCATGCCACACTATGTCAAATCAAACCCAACGCTGTTCAATGAAGATAATTCATACATTCAGTTCAGAATCAATAAGTGATGAGATACCAGACAACGGTTAACAAAGTGGTATAATATTAAGCAATTCTGAATATGTGTGAACAATCTCTATGCAAATTTGAGAAACACTGTAACATAGTTTAGGCACATATTGGTGAACTGTTTGGGCATTGGCCAATACAGAATATTTCTAAATTGCCTAGGATAGTAAACTCAAGCAAGTATGAGACAAATTAAAAAGAAGAGCATTGCTTGTTTCGATAACCCTACAACCACCTAGCTAACTTTTGTGATCTGCTTTCCAGCAGCACTCAGAACAGTGGAAACTAAGAGGAGACTTTGGTCCACAGTAGATATAATGTTTTTATGTCTACTTAGCAGGCTGGGAATTATTTAAGAATACATTGATTCCAAAGCTACATTTTAATATTAACCATGTGAAAAATGGAGAAGCAACTCTAACAAAGAAATGTTTTATTAAATGTGCCAGAACTGCTTCTTCAAAAATGCATGTTCCACGAGTGCATAAAATGATCTCATTACTTTGTGGCTGATGTTGCCATACATCTCACATATCTCTGTGATTTGTATCTCTGCCCTCGCAAACTGGTGCTTTGATGAGTGGAGTGAGTTTCAAGAGGGCCTCAAGATTGGAAGTATATAGGTATTTCAGGATCACAGTTAGAGAATGCAAAACCATTTGGTGTTAGGGGTTCAGGACAAATTCCCTCCTTATTGCAATAGTTTCTTCAAGAGTTGTACTTTACTTGCCTCTACCCTCTTCTGATAAATGGCAACAAGCATAGATGGGCTGCAGTGGGAGCTATGTCTACTCCCCTTGACCCTGCTGGTCCCAAACTTTGCGAATCTACCCAATAGCCTTAATATAGCTTCAGTGCACCTGAAGAAGTGTATCCACCCCCATTGTTCAGCCTGAGATCCAGCTCCAAGGACCTTCTGGTGGTTCCCTCACTGTGAGAAGTGAGGTTACAGGGAACCAGGCAGAGGACCTTCTCAGTAGTGGTGCCTGCCCTGTGGAAAGCCCTCCCTTTAAATGTCAAGTAACTATATAATCTTTAGAAGACACCTGAAGGCAACCCTGTATTGGGAAAATTTTAATGTCTAATGTTTTACGATTTTTTAATGCACTGTAAACCACCTAGAGTGGCTGGGACAACCAAGCCAGAGAGGTGGGGTATAAGTAATAAAAGTATTATTATTATTATTATTATTAGCCAGTGTTTTCCAAACCTGGGTCTCTAGCTGTTTTCAGATTACAATTATCATCTTCCGTGACCACAGGTCTTGCTAGTTAGGGATGATGGGAGTTGTAGTCTAAAAACAGCTGGAGACCCAAGTTTGAGAAACATCATAGAGTCTTGATAATGTGTGATAGAACTTTCAGATGTGTTTTTAGAATAAGGCATAAATACAACCAAACAATTTCAAAATAATTTGTTTAATGTAGGATGTAAAAGAAAACTAATTTGGAATAGGGACCTTATTATTTAAGAGGTAAATTCGGGAAGGTTGCAAAAGATAGATGGCATGTAAACCAGACTGTATCTATGAATGGTGTTATCATTTTCCCCCTTGTCTTTCTAGTAGTAGTAGTAGTTTTGGATTTGATATCCCACTTTATCACTATCCTAAGGAGTCTCAAAGCAGCTAACAATCTCCTTTCCCTTTCTCCCCCACAACAAACACTCTGTGAGGTGAGTGAGGCTGAGAGACTTCAGAGAAGTGCGACTAGCCCAAGGTCACCCAGCAGCTGCATGTAGAGGAGCGGGGCTGCAAACCCGGTTCACCAGATTACAAGTCTACCATTCTGAACCACTACACCACACTGGTCTACTTTCTAGAATGAGCAGGAGATGGAAATGTTTTGGTATTGCGATGAAGCACACAATGGTCATTATTTCTTTTCCCTACAAGTGATCTGAGTTTTATACAATGTGGGAGGGCTCCAACTCTCTAAAGGGTTATTTGAAAACGTTTCACTCTATTATGTAAAACTAAAGTCATCAGTTTCCCAAGAGGTAGATACAGGAAAAGGATCTAAAGAAATAAGCTGAATTAGAGTTCTGCTTCCAAAGCATTTGAATAAATACAGATAAACCTGGTGGAAGGATAAAGATACTTAAGTGTGCATTACAGCTATTTCACTGTAAGCACAGGAATGCTACATCATATTTCTGAGGATTACTTGACTGAGCTAAAGTTAAATCTCACTATATGAATTGGAATACAGCAGCAACAACATAAATCCCAGGTATGTTATGTAATTATCAAACCTAGGTAGGAATAGTGGATATGTAATCAATAGGAGCAAGACTTTTGAGACTCAAAAAGCCAATTCTTCTCTTGAGTTGAAGCAAGTTGCCTATTTTTCTAAGAGAGATCAAATTCACTACTGCAGTGCTCCTTATCATGAAACTGCAATAATGGAGACATGGCTACCTAGCGAATGTCTTCCGTGTTAAAGACCAAAGAGCCTTTGTCTGCAAAGGAAGTGGCAAGCCATACTTTCAGGTATCCTTGTAGTTTATTGAAAAATAAGATGTGCTTTGTTTGTTTGTTTCCACTCTGTGCTATTTTTCTAGAAAAAGAGGTGCCAGAACTCATCATGATCACCTTCCTCATTCTCTAAGAATGGAAATGGCGCCCACCGGAGAGGTGCCAGAACTGAGTTCTGGCAAGTTCTGGCTGGGGGGGGGAGCTCTGGTAGTCCCTAATACTGTTCCTCACAGTGATGAAAAGCTTTTGGAGGCTCCATCAGTGGAAAAAAAGAGAAATGGTTTTTTGCCAATTTCCCTTAACCTCCAGTGTGTGCATACACCTGAAATCTTCTTAGAACAATGTGGAAGGTGCTGCAGGCAGATTGTAAGGGGAGGGAATATGGGCAAAAATCACCTCCCCTGTCCAATTTTGCTGATGGAAGTTTCCACCAGCATGACAGACTCCAAAGACTTTTAGGAATTCTAGGTGTCAAAATCCCAAAGGAGCAGAAAGGAGCAGGCCATGGCTGCATGGATGTTATTGGCCCAGAGATGGAAAGAAGATAAAGTTCCTACCAGAGAAGAATGGCAGATGAAGTTAATGGACTATGATGAAATGGCAAAAATGACCGGAAGATAAGAAATCAGGAAGAGCAAAATTTTATCAAGGAATGGGGGGAATGTGTAACTTTACTTTAAAGACCATTGTAAACAGCTAAAATCATTAGTAGGATTGGAATAGCACTTGTAGTTTAAGGTGGAATTCTGGACATAACGGAGATGTACAAGATTTGGATCATTATAAAAGATTCAGGAGGAAAAGACTAACAGTAGGACCCACAAAGGGGAGTCGGGAAGTCCAGGAGATTCTTTGGAATCTTGTCTTTATGATTTATGTTTGATATATCTCTGTAAAAGTTGAATTTGAGAAACCGAATAAATATTTATTTATTTTTTAAAAGGACAGTTTCCAAAGGGAACAACCTCATTTGTAAATAAGCAGATAAATAAATAAATTACTAATATATGTAAAACACAGTCAGTTTGATCGTAAGATGGTGGGACTGCAGCATTCAGGGGTGTAATTCTGGCTGGCCCTACCAATTTAGGGTTCTACACCCCAAATCATCTGATGCAACCTAGACTGCAAAGTGGCAAAGACAGATAATTTGAGTGAGCCAACTGCATCATGCTGTTTGGTTGTGCTTACAGCTGCCTCTTTCTTAAGAAACCTTTAACCTTTCATACAAATTGCTTCAAAAGCCAAACAGACAAAATCAAACAAAACAAAACCCCATTACACTTGAGCTTTCGTTTGTTGATGCTGTCATTGGGAGGTGTCCGAAAATACTCGCCGGGAAATGTAAGTGATGCTGACCATACAAATTGAATGGAGGAAGGCCTCACAGAGGATTCAGATCTTATTGAAAGTATGAATCATATTCTTGAATTGAAAAGGTCTTATTCGGCTTCAGCTGTACTCAGTTCTCATTAAATGAAACACTGGCCTCTAATGACTTTCTTTGCAGCTATTGAAGAACCTTCAGTTTAGGAAATGATGAGTCAAATCAGGCTTTTTTAATAAATAAAAAAATCGCCCAGCTGTATGACCTTTGGGCCTGGGCTTGTAAAGGAGGATTTTTCATCACTGGAAAATATGGCATCATTTCCAGGCAATTCTTCTTCCTCTTCTTTTTAAAATAATTGTTATTTGGTTTTACAAATATAAAATTATAGTAATACCACAAGACACATCCAAAATTAAAAGATTCCTCAGAATCTCTGGACTTCCCACCTTCCCCTTCATGGGTTCTGTTGTCAAACCTTCTCTACTGCATCTTTTTCAGTAATCTGTGTTTTTTATAACTCCATTGTCTCCATAGTTCTCGTTATGTTACAAGTGTTATTGCAATTCTGCTAATGTTTTCAACTGCTCACAGTGGTCTCCAAGATAAATTATAAGTTTTTCTCATTCCTTATTGAAGTTTTGGTCTTCTTGGTTCCTGAGCTTTCCAGTAAATTTTGCCATTTCGGCATAGTCCAACAGTTTAATTTGCCATTCTTCTCCGGTAGGGACTTTATCTTCTTTCCACCTCTGGGCTAACAACATCTGTACAGCTGTATTCACATACATAAACGTCTTCTCTGTTCCCTTGGAATATCAGCACCTACAATTCCTAAGAGAAAAGCCTCTGGTTGTTGTTGGGGTTTTTTATAAAAATTATTTTTTATCATTTTTTTGTATTCATTATATATCATTTCCCAGAATGCTTTTATTTCATGGGTAGGCAAACTAAGGCCCGAGTCTGGATCCGGCCCAATCGCCTTCTAAATCCGGCCCACAGACAAGTAGAATGTGTCCTTTTATTTAAAATGCATCTCTGGGTTATTTGTTGGGCATAGGCATTTGTTCTTTTTTTCAAATTATAGTCTGGGCCCCCACAAAGTCTGAGGAACAGTGGACTGGCCCCCTGTTGAAAAAGTTTGCTGACCCCTGTCCTAAGTCATGCGATCTGAAGCATCTGGATGGAAGGGGCTTGCCAAAAGAGTAATAACAACTAAACTATGACAGAGGGAGTACATATTGGGCTTACTCCTTAGCTCCAAATGCTCCTCTCGGCTTCCGTTCAAGGAGGTGGTGGAGAAAAAAAGGCAGTCAATCTGAGAGGGAGACACAGAAAGCAAATCCACCTTAGCAGAGTATTGGTGGGGTACCTGTTGCCCTCAATACGTTGCTGGACCACAGCCATCATCATTCCTAAACACTGGCCATGCTGCATTGAAGTCCCCAAACACTGATGTAGCTGGTGCCTTGAATGACTCAGCTACATGATGTGTGATTAGATAAAGGTAAAAGACCCTTGGACAGTTAAGTCCAGTCAAAGGCGACAATGGGGTTGCAGTGCTCATCTTGCTTTTAGGCCGAGGGAGCCGGCGTTTGTCCATAGACAGCTTTCCAGGTCATGTGGCCAGCATGACTTAGCCGCTTCTGGTGCAACAGAACACCGTGACGGAAACCGGAGCACATGGAAATGTTATTTACCTTCCCACCACAGCAGTACCTATTTATCTATGTGCACTGGTATGCTTTTGAACTGCTAGGTTGGCAGGAACTGGGACAGAGCAGTGGGAGCTCACTCTGTCACGGGGATTCGAACCGCTGACCTTCCAATTGGCAAGCCGTGATTAATTACAGGCGTCTCCCCACTTATGTAGAGGTTACGTTCCCAGGTACCATGCATGCTTGTGAAATCGCATACAGTGGGGAACACCACCTAAAATTCTAAACTCTGCCCAAAATCCACAAAAACCCACCAAACGCCACCACAATTGCTTCCTCCAAACCTCCTTTCTCAAACCCAAGCTCTCCACCGGGCTCAAAGGTCAGTGCAAAGGCTGCTGAGATTGCAGCTGCAAAGGCTTCTGGGATTGCTAGCCATTATCCCGCTCTTCTGTGCAGTTTTTGCATTTCCCCTGCTCTTTTTATTCTGTTTTTGTCCTTTTATTCTCCTTTTTGCAGTTCAAATCAATTTATTCCATTGTTTCCTGGCACCGCGTTCATGCGCAGTCCCGCGTGAGTCAAATGTGTGTGCGAGTGGGGAAGCACCTGTAAGCCAAATTCAGCCAACCTGCCATGCTTGAGTTCTGCCCATTTTTGCAGTCCCAAGCAGGCGGGGGGGGGGGAGAGACAAAACAGGAGGCTTATTAAGTGAACTGGTAAGTCACTATATATAGTTGTTGGCCTCCATTCAGAGTGGTGGGTAACATGTTCCACAGATCTCTGCTAGCGGCAACAGAACAGCCTAACTTTGGATGCTTTCAAATACTCTGCACTGGAAATCCTTAAGATTACGAGTAAAACCTCTCTTTGAGGGTGACTTAAATATACACATCCTGTCTCAGGGCAATGTGATGGACTGATGATTATGGAGGTTCCTTCCAGTTCTGTGACAGTGAAGTTATGACTAAATTACTAATGGACTGAAAACCTTTTCCAGCCCATTAACACCCACAGTAATGTACTGAACAGCCTGCAGGGCTTTCCAGCCAGCTTTGTACATTTGGAGACGGTGCTGTTTGTGTCTCTCATGAGGAGCAAATGGACCTTACATTTTTTCCATGGCTGGTGTGGTGTTGGTTCCCTCGCTGCATGATGAGTGCTCTATGTGTTTTGGGTTTAGGATCCCCACGATGTGAAGAGAAAACGCTTCTCTAGTCGGTAGTGTTCACATCACCTTTCAAAATGCTCAAGACCAGATAAGTTGTGTTGTCATAGTGATAACATTTATTATTTGGTGCAAAATTAAAATGCCACCCTAATTTTACTGCACCACCTGCATGGAGCAATGGCAGGGACATCTTAAAACTGGGAGGAGGAGTGAGGCTGGCGCAAAACTCACCCCCCCGAGTTCTGCAGAAGATCCTATTTTAGCCAGATGGGCAGGGTGTAATAATAAAATTATTATTGTTATTATTAACATCATGTCGTTCTATCATTCGCCCCCAAATTGCACACAAATTTAAAGATAAAAGTTCTTTATATTTTGGATCAAAATTAGATCAGGCTGGGAAACCTTTTTTAGTCTAAAGCTCACATTTGCTCATGGAGAACTTTTTGGGGACCACACACAAGTAGTAAAAAAAAGGGGGGAGGAAAAGGTAAAGGACCCCTGGACAGTTCAGTCCAGTCAAAGGTGACTATGGGGTTGCGGCACTCATTTTGCTTTCAGGCTGAGGGAGCTGGTGTTTGTCCACAGACAGCTTTCCAGGTCATGCCACCAGCATGACTAAACTGCTTTTGGCACAACGGGACACTGTGACGAGTGCCGGAGTGCACAGAAACATGGTTTACCTTTCCACCACAGCAGTGGTACCTATTTATCTACTTGAACTGGCATGCTTTTGAACTGCTAGGTTGCCAGGAGCTGGGCCAGAGCACCAGGAGCTCCCCGTCGTGGGTATTTGAACCTCTGCCCTTTACCTTTTTACTTTTTTTAATGCATGGATTGGAGCATCTTCATTTGATTGGATGCTGCAATAATTTTGTGCCCTGTGTAATGTTGTAACATACATCTACATGGCTTTGCTTGATTTGGAAGGGGCAGAGGGAGAGGACTTATGAGCACCCGTTATGCACTCTGTCAGGCAAAGTGTATAAAAGATGATCCAGCCCAAAGGACCATATTTTGCCAACAGAAAAAGGACACTCATTTTACTTGAACGAAGCTATTTTCTGCTAAGCATTTGTCAGGTCCTAAAGGACAAGGAATGGAACAGCAGTAAGAGATCCAAGCGGAAATTAAACTTACCGTTCATGTGGGTGGGGAAGATATGAAAATGAAAGGGTATCTTCCAAGGGGCTTAAGAGTGGGGGAGCTGTATGCATCACCAGTTATAACAGATGGTCAATCCAGCACAAAAGCTGATGTGTTGTCACTGAGAAAACATTCACTTCTGTCGTAGTTGTCTGCTGTCCAAAAGCATGGTGGCGGTTAGTCATCACCTTCCAGAAGCTGCTGTCACCGAATCAATGATGTTTCTGCCCATGAAACATAAATTGCCGTCACTGCTTAAGTATCGTGGGATGAAATTGGATCAAGACAATGAACACCAGCAAGCTCTGTTGCTGGAACCTATCCCTTTTGATCCAGTAAGTGACAGATGCACTTTGTGAACATTCCTTGCTAACGAAACCTGTCAAAACATGGGTGATTTCTTCAAATCTCTCTAAAGATGTAAGGAACATCAGACTCTAAATGCAGGATGCTTTTGTTTTACCTTAGGCGGAAGGCAGACATCAGAATTTCAAAGGACACGGGTTCCTCCGGTCTGCATCAAACGTTTCAGTTCAGCAAAATGTTCACATGTCTTTCATTTCCTATCAGCACGATAAGCATGCAGGTTTAAAAAATGTCAGCCTAGCAGATCAGCTCAGTTCTGGAAGCGCATTCTGTCTCTTAAACAAGCAATATTCCCAGGTCTTCTTCCCTCATTTACAGGCTGCAAATTGCAGATGAATTCAAACATGAGACCGGATTCGATGGTACTTGTAGAAAGAAGGATCAATGTTTTGCTACAGAATGACACACCAGCTGTTTTTGTGTGGGGAGGGTTGAAGCAGCGGTGAGGTTGGCACTGTGCAAACTTACCAGACATGCCAGTCTGGTGTTTCCGCCAGAGTGTATTTGCACTTTGCTGGACTTGCTTTCACTTCACCCTCACCCTCACCCTCTTGGTAAACTGCAGTGACAATGAAAATGGGAGATCAAGTAAGCCCTGCTGCTGTGGATGGCGCTGTGATCTAAACCACCGAGCCTCTTGGGCTTGCTGATCAGAAGGTCAGCGGTTCAAATCCCCACAACGGGGTGAACTCCCATTGCTCTGTCCCAGCTCCTGTCAACCTAGCTGATTGAAAGCACACCAGTGCAAGTAGATAAATAGGTACCACTGTGGTGGGAAGGTAAACAGTGTTTCTGTGCACTCTGGTTTCCTTCACAGTGTCCCATTGTACCAGAAGTGGCTTAGTCATGCTGGCCACATGCCCCAGAAAACTGTCTGTGGACAAAGTGCCAGCTCTCTCTGCCTGAAAGCAAGATGAACGCCACAACCCCATAGTCACCTTTGACTGGACGTAGCCTTCCAGAGGTCCTTTACCTTTCTTTCTTTTTACCACCTGCTACTGCTGAGATACCTCTCTTTCTTTCCTGTGTTTGATGGTCTCCTAGCCTCTCCTTTGAATTAAAATACTGAAAATTTATTGTTGTAGATAAGTGACCTAAAAGAAAAGAATTTTGAAGAAAACCAGTAGCTGGAGATGCAAGCAGTTGCTAATTTGAGACCATCAAATGATGGTGATGCACAGCAAAAATTCAGATCAGCATCATACTGATCTGTATGTGCTTTTGAATGATAAAGATGATGGACAATTAAGCTAACTGCAAGTAGAGTAGTGTACAGGCAACATGCAGCAACTATTCATTTCTCCATGGTGAAAACTGCCAATCTGCTCTCACAGATAAATATCCCAAATATGCAAGGTTACAAATGCACCATTGTTGAAATATCTGCCCAATAGAAACAAAAGATTCAGCACATTTCTACGGTCAGCTGCATAGTGGACTCTCAAAATTCTCTGGCTAAGGAGCTGCTTTTTGAAAATGGTGTTAAATAGGCTGAGAATCCAATGGCAATCAGACAGTCTAAAGCAATACAAATGTGCAATTGAAAGAAAAGTGGTTTCAATCCGTCGAGCACTTTTGCTGACACATCAAGCAAGCCCTTTGCTGCCCTAGTGTTGCTGAACTTTGCCAGATGAATCCCAACGAGGATGGAGATAAGTGTTTGCAGTCAATTGTGAGTTACACTGGGAGTGTACTAAATTTAGATTACCTTTTCTCAAAACCCACTGGCAAAGCGTGTTCTCCTTCATGGAGAGCACGGGTTGCGGTGAGGGCCGGCGAGGCAACCCACTGTTGCTACACAAATGGTTTGGCCAAATTTACTGGGGAAATTTAGATGTTGCCATTTATTGATTGACAGCCCTATTTGTTAAATACAATGCACACAGCAACAGACTTCCTCTTTTCGCTGTGTGCTTCGGATCACCCTCCCTCCTCTTCCCTAATGTTAGGCTGTTTGCTTGACCTTGCTATGCCTGTCATGGGGTCGTCTGCTTTGGGGCAGGGGCCTGGTAGGAATTTTGTCCATTTGGCTGATTAGCGTGTGCCATTTGGTTTTTGCCTACTGCGTAGCAAATCGTCACAACTTGTAAGGTTGCGGTTAGGCATTGGTTGGTGGAGGGGTATGGATTTGGCTGTGCCTGCCCCTCCAAAACGCTGCTGCTGCAAGGGTTTTCCATTAAAGGAACCCAGGGGCTTGCAATGCTTTTGTCCAAACCCCCTGGCAAGGGGCTATGGCCACACAAGAGCCCCTGGCAGCATTCTGGGGAGAGGTGAGGCATGTTTCCCAGGCCCATCTCTCTCCCCAGGTGACTTACCCTTTCTGACTTCACGGGGGGTGCGAATGTCAGAGCTGTCCCCGTGCGGGGTCAGTTAGTGCTACCAATGCCTAAGCAACCACTCACATTGCTGTAATTTGAATAAAGTTGAGGCCAAAATTATGCCAAAAACCTTAAACAAAATTAAGTGTCAATTGTGTTTTTCTTTGGGGGGTGTCTGGAGGACCTCGACGCGCAAACATCAGCTTGTATAAGCTTAGTTAATCAGATGTTTGCATGGTAAATTATAGCCAACAAAGAACTCAACTGGTGGTATGTTCTCTTGCCCATTTCAAGATAATGAGCACAATTCGTGAGCCAAAAAATACAGAGAGCAAAAAACAGAATATGCAACAGGATACTTGGGAGTTGTGTCCAGTTGGCAGAGCAAGTCTGTCCTTTATTCATCTTATTCCAGTGCTGGATTGCATAATCACGATTTAAGCAAACTTGAATGACTGTTCCTGCCCCCTAAAACTGACACATACCTTTTTGTAAACTGCAAATGCAAATTCAAGTGATTCATTTTGCGTCAACCTTGTGTGCTTCTCCAACATTAGAGAAAGCAGAGTTTGGAAGGAATTACATCATGATTGTAGGATTTTACCGGAAAGACTTTTACAACTTGCTTAGTATGGGAGTTTGGGTGCTGTATATGAAAAACCTTAAAGTTACACATTAAAATTTAAAATCTAATAACAAGATCTGATGATGTTAAGGATTAACCTACACGAAATGATTAAAGGGAAGCTTTTAAAGGGATTCCCGTTCATGAAAATGAATGCACCACAAATTTATCCTTTTCTAAAAGAATGAAAGGGTCATTAGGTGTTATTGTAACTGACAGAAAATGTCCAAAAGATGCAATGTCCTATCTGTGATAATAATGAAAAAATAGGGAATGCAGGAGGGGGAGAAAGGATCTAGAATACTGAAGAGGCAAATATGGTAGTATAAAAACTGTGAGTCTCAAATTTGTTTCCAAGTAGTGGTCACTCATTTTGCATTATAATTAGGACTAGATGAATAGCCATTATGGACATGAAAATGTTTCCAAACTTTCCCCTTTGTATCTGTTGCTTGTTATTTACGATTCTTTTGGTTTCGTTTTCCATTATTCATTATGTTGCTTTCTTAGGTGCTGCAGATGAGTTAGGAACTGAATCCATTTTGACATTCCATTTTTTAATTCATTGCACTCATTTTGGTCCCAGTTTTGATTTGTTTTTTAAAGGTTCCTATAGCTCCCTTCTCCCCACCCCCAGCAAACAAATAGGCAGCAATTAATGATTTGAGGGGGGTGGGGATATAATCACTGGTTGCTGGAATGTAGTCAATGTTATTCTGCATTGAACATGAAGCAGCTATCCAGACGTTTCAAAATAATATAAAAGGAAAATCTGAAATTTAGATATGGGCCTTCACCCAGAATTTACAGTTTCCCTGCAGAGGATCCAGGCTATGGGTCAAAATGCATCACTTGGCTTCCTTGATATTGAGAAATCATGTGTCTGATGTAGAGAATGATTCTCTTCCCCACAAATTACCCTTAATTTATATAAACTTTTCTATAAGCTCTCCAATCCTGAAAGTTTTTCCTGAAAGACGATCCCCTGCTGCAGTGGGAGGGGGGGACAGAACCATTTAGAATGAACAAATATCTTCCAGCATTTTCCTGTTTCTGCCCTCAAAGACTTTAGTCATGACAAGAAAGGACCTGTTCAGTGATGGCTTTGGGATGTTCTCCCTTGCAGAGCGCTTTCATGTATTTCTGCTATCAGGTGGAGACTTTTAAAGCCATGGGTAGGCAAATTAATGGCTTAAAGCTATGGTTTTCCCAGTAGTGATCTATGGAAGTGAGAGCTGGACCATAAAGAAGGCTGATTGCCGAAGAATTGATGCTTTTGAATTATGGTGCTGGAGAAGACTCTTGAGAGTCCCATGGACTGCAAGAAGATCAAACCTATCTATTCTTAAGGAAATCAGCCCTGAGTGCTCACTGGAAGGATTCATTCCCGAAGCTGAGGCTCCAATACTTTGGCTGCCTCATGAGAAGAGAAGACTCCTTGGGAAAGACCCTGATGTTGGGAAAGATTGAGGGCACAAGGAGAAGGGGACGACAGAGGACGAGATGGTTGGACAGTGTTCTCGAAGCTACTAACATGAGTTTGACCAAACTGCAGGAGGCAGTGGAAGACAGAAGTGCCTGGCGTGCTCTGGTCCATGGGGTCACAAAGAGTCAGACACGACTAAATGACTAAACAACAACAAGGCAAACTAAGGCCCGGGGGCCGGATCCAACCCAATCGGCTTCTAAATCTGGCCTGCGGATGGTCCGGGAATCAGCATGTTTTTACATGAGTAGAATGTGTCCTTTTATTTAAAATGCATCTCTTGGTTATTTGTGGGGCCTGCCTGGTGTTTTTACATGAGTAGAATGTGTGCTTTTATTTAAAGTGTATCTCTGGGTTATTTGTGGAGGATAGGAATTCATTCCTTCCCCCCCCCCAAAAAAAAATATAGTCCAGTCCCCCACAAGGTCTGAGGGACAGTGGACCGGCCACCTGCTGAAAAAGTTTGCTGACCCCTGTTTTAAGCATCCAATCCCTTGTTATATTCTGTCATGCATGCCATTTTAATGCTCTTAGTCTAGATCCAACTCCCCCCACCCCCCAAAAATCTGTATGTTCTGTTCATTAATTGGATACCTTACTTATATGGCAATAATAACCCTAAAATATTATTCAGAGTTGACTGACATCATACATTGATGGATGGATGGAGGGACAGATAGGGATAATCAATTTGGCAGGGAGATCAGACCACCATGTATGGGGATGAAAGAGGAAAATCCACAGAGCACTTAAAAATATACAATACTGTGAAAAGGAGAAAAATGTTTATTCTATATAGGCAGCTAAGGTTTGCTGTCAAAATATTGCAATTTATTGCAATTTAAATGCATATCAGCATTTGGAAAAGATGTTGTATAATGCCACTAATGGCAGCTAGTTAATGGAGAGCAGTGGAGTGTAAAATATGTTCATTATTGCAAAGGTTGTCTTTGGCCTTCAAAATCTCAAAATGAGTTACCCAAAGTGGTTGATTGCATTGGGGTAGTGGAAGAATAAGCATCTGAAAGCATTTCTCACAAAACGCGTCCTTTCGTTTCAGCAGTTGACAGCATATTGGCTTCGAAAATATTCGTGTTCTTTTATGAAGGTGCTTAATTATTTCCACAAAGAAGCAGTGTGCAAACTTTGTGAAATGCCTACAAAATGTTTCTTCGTCATTAACTGCCAACTTATGGTGGATATTTTTTTTTTTTTGCGCTTTTAAATGTAAAGTGATTTGAATAATATCGTTGGATTAAATTGCTGCTCTGTAAACGAAATCTGAAAGATAGACACCACAGGTAGAACTGAATTGCATGCTGTAGTATAGCATTGATTACATTTGGGGGTGGGGTGGGGGAGACAGTCAATGCTGCAATAAATGAACACAACTACAAACTTTCCAACCTGTCATGTACATCAATCTATGACCAAGGTGAGAGACACAATTCCCTTGAGGATAATTTATTGGGGCACATGCTGGAAGTAGGCAGAACTCAAATCAAAATTGGGTGGAGCCATAGCCAAAGGTAAATGGGGTCATCCCTCCCTCCCTTCCTTCCTTCCTTCCTTCCTTCCTTCCTTCCTTCCTTCCTTCCTTCCTTCCTCCCTCCCTCCCTCCCTCCCTCCCTCCCTCCCTCCCTCCCCTCCCCTCCCCTCCCCTTCCCTTCCCTTCCCTTCATTCTTTAACAACATTCGAACTCATGTAAAGGAAAAAAGGTAAAGGATCCCTGGACAGTTAAGTCTAGTCAAAGGCATAGCTGTCAACTTTTCCCTTTTCTTGCAAGGAATCCTATTCGGAATAAGGGAATTTCCCTTTTAAAAAGGGAAACGTTGACAGCTATGGTCAAAGGCAACTATGGGGTTGCGGAGCTCATCTTGCTTTCAGGCCGAGGGAGCCGGCGTTTGTCCACAGACAGCTTTCTGGGTCATATGGACAGCATGACTAAACCACTTCTGGTGCAGCAGAACACCAAGTCAGAAACCAGAGCACACAGAAACACCTTTTATCTAACCACCACAGTGGTACCTATTTATCTACTTGCACTGGCATACTTTCGAACTGCTAAGTTGGCAGAAGCTGGGACAGAGCAACGGAAGCTTACTCCGTCATGGGATTTCGAACTGCCAACCTTCCAATCGGCAAGCCCAAGAGGCTCAGTGGTTTAGACCACAGCGTTACCAGCATCCCTTCATGAATATCCAATGAAGCTGAATGTTGGAAGGTTCAGGATAGGTAAAGTTTTCTTTAATGTTTTTATTAATTTTCATGGTCCAGAAGATAAATTTTGAGAAAACAATTGTTACAACAGTAATCAACAAATAACTTGTCCTGATAAAATTACAGACTTTTATCATGTCGTGTGTTCAAGTTTCATTCGATTAATCTAACAGATCATCTCACATTTTCCCGGAATAGAAGTAAAATAAAGTATTTATTCACACAACACATAAACAGTGGAACTTGCTCCCTCAGGAGACAGAGATGGCCATTAACTTGAGGTGGCTTCAATAGAGGATTAGACATATGGAGCTTCAAGCTATCAATGAGTATTAGCCATCATGCCTATGCACTGCCTCTATGGAACATAGAGGCAATGCTCTGACTTAATTGTCAGAGGCAGTGAGCCGAAGGAGGCAAGAACAGCTGCTCAGGTCCTGCTTGTAGTTTCCCAGGGACGTGGGTGGTGCTGTGGTCTAAACCACTGAGCCTCTTGGACTTGCCGATCAGAAGGTTGGTGGTTCGAATCTCCATGACAGGGTGAGCTCCCGCTGCTCTGTCCCAGCTCCGGCCAATCTAGCAGTTTGAAAGCACGCCAGTGCAAGTAGATAAATAGGTACCACTGCGGCAGGAAGGTAAACGGTGTTTCTTCTGTCACAGTGTCCTGTTGCACCAGTAGCAATTTAATCATGCTAGCCACATGACCCAGAAAGCTGTCTGTGGACAAACACTGGCTCCCTCAGCCTGAAAGAAAGATGAGCACTGCACACCCCTTAGTCACATTTGACTGGACTTAACCATCCAGGGGTCCTTTACCTTTACTTTTACCTTTTTACCTTTTAGTTTCTCACAGTGTTTAGCCACTATGAAAAGAGGACTTCGGACTCATAGGTCATTGGCATGAGCCAGGATGCTGTTCTTAGTTTACTTCATTCCTTTCTTTTTTCTTGCTACTGCACTACCTCACTCCTTGTAATCTACATGAATTGAGAGCAAGGACTGTCTGAAAGTTTGTTAGTTAGTTTGCTTGTTTTCCAACATTTCTTTCCTGCTCTTCTTCCATCCTGGATCCCAAGGCTGAGCTCATGGCTCTAGAACCACAAGTTGCCCACCCCTGGTCCAGGAAGCCTCTTCCAAGAAATTTCTACAAACAGAATGTTGATGGCCGCAACATTGTACAAAGATGATCACCCAGCAAACTATTCCCACAACTCAGGACAACCAAATGAGTTGTTTTTTCCAATCTTCCACTAACCACGTTCTTCAGAACTGCCAACAGCTATGTCTTCAACCATGTATTTGTCACATTTTTTTAAAAAAAAATGTAACTTCATCTACTCTGCTATAAAGAACGCTAAGCTTGCTTGCTTAGGTGCTGCAGATGAGTTAGGAACTGAATCCATTTTGACACCCTGTTTTTTAATTCATTGGACTTATTTTGGCTCCAGTTTTGATTTGTTTTTTGAAGGTTCCTAGAGCTCCCTTCCTCTCCCCACCCCAACAAACAAATAGGCAACAATTAATGAGTGTAAATGGGACGCGGCTGGCGCTGTGGGTAAAAGCCTCAGCGCCTAGGGCTTGCCGATCGAAAGGTCGGCAGTTCGAATCCCCGCGGCGGGGTGCGCTCCCGCTGCTCAGTCCCAGCGCCTGCCAACCTAGCAGTTCGAAAGCACCCCCGGGTGCAAGTAGATAAATAGGGACCGCTTTCTAGCGGGAAGGTAAACGGCGTTTCCGTGTGCGGCTCTGGCTCGCCAGATGCAGCTTTGTCATGCTGGCCACGTGACCCGGAAGTGTCTCCGGACAGCGCTGGCCCCCGGCCTCTTGAGTGAGATGGGCGCACAACCCCAGAGTCTGTCAAGACTGGGCCGTACGGGCAGGGGTACCTTTACCTTTACCTTTAATGAGTGTAAATAAACAACAACAGCAACAACACATTTAATTCTCCTGCTGGAATGTAGACACTGTTATTCTACATTGAACATGAATCAGCCTTCCAAACATTTCAAAATAATATAAAAGGCAAATCTGAAATTTAGAAATGGGCTTTCACAGAAATTGCAGTTCCCCACAGGGGATCCACGCTATGAGTCAAAATGCATCACTTGCTTATTTAATGTTGAGAAATCATGTGTTTGGTGAAGTGATTGAACGTCATGTACCTTGTTACAAAAGAACACTAGATAATTATTTTTGCCCATGTAATTGAATACTTATACTCTTATACAATTAAGGTAGCTTTGATTATTCTTTTTCATAGGATAATTCTTCAAATTTTTCTTTCTTTCTTTCAATAGAACAACGCATGAAAAGGTCACATTTCTTCCCCTGACCTCTCTGCTCATTGGATAACCCTCTCTGGTACTTTTTGGACTGATTTGACCTTTCTCAGGGAGCTTTTAAGCATTATTTTCCCTTTTAACCTGTCGCTACCAGCTTGCAGGAGGATATTTCTAAAGTTTGTCCAACTTTCAATTGTCCACTTTTGTGCACAGATTAGTCTTGAACTCAGCCTCAATCTCTTTAAAATTGAACATACTGTCCTCCCCACTCACAGGCTGGCTTCCACATGATAGGAGAATGGAGGGGAGGGGAGAAGAGATTGCAAATATGTCCCCCTATTACCAGGTAAAAGAAAAATAGAGTCTAAATTCTGTCTCATTCCATCAAGTGCTCCAGTATAGCAGCGCATTAAAGAAAGAAAGAAAAGCATTTGCGAAAGCCCTGAATAAGCACTTGGACATTTTTGTCTGTGAGATTCAGCTATGAGCAATAGGAAAGGAATTGAAATATATTTTCTTACTAAAGCGGAGAACCTTGAACTAAAATGTCAGGTCCTGAACTGGAACACACTGACATGGCAAGGAAAAATAATATCAGTTTGAATATATTTCTTCCATTTAGTAGGCTTATAATTCATTTATTTTTCTGCATTACATTCCACTTTCAGAAAACTGCTTTGCAGAAGGCAGAATTCAATACTTTGTGGTCCATGAAGTTTTAATGGAAAATTATTATTATTATTATTATTATTATTATTATTATTACCCCACCCATCTGGCTGGGTTTCCTCAGCCACTCTGGGAGGCTTCCAACAAAAGATTAAGAATACTGTACATTAAAACATCAGTCATTAAAAACTTCCCTAAACAGGGCTGCCTTCAGATTTCTTCTAAATGTCAGATAGTTGCTTATTTCCTTGACATCTGATGGGAGGGCGTTACACAGGGCAGGCGCCACTACCAAAAAGACCCTCTGCCTGGTTCCTTGTAACTTTGCTTCTCACAGTGAGGGAACAGCCAGAAGGCCCTCTGCACTGGACCTCAGTGTCCAGGCTGAACGATGGGGGTGGAGACGCTCCTTCAGGTATAAGATGCGGACGCAAACACTAAGTGGCTGCACACCTTCACAGGAAAAAATGGAGAATGCATACAAACTGTCATCATTCATAGAGGATTTTGCCTGGTCAACCTCTGTACTTCCAACAGATTTTGAAAGATATCCCTAAGGAGGAAATGCTAATCATGTAGGATAAAGGCAGGCCAGTCTAGGCACAAATTCCTCCAGTAGTCTGTGCATATTGCCTAGACAGTGTACAAAACCCACAAGACGGCTGATATCCTCTTATGTTCACCAGTGGTGATCCATGTTCACAATGCATGTAATCCTTTAGCAAAGCTGTCAATGTGTGTGGTATATCATCACCTTCAGTGAATGTGCACAACTGTCAGCATTTATGCACATTCACTAGTCAATTCACATCTATGATTTACGCCAAATATATTTTGGCTTGAGGCTTTGAAAGAGATACACGTAAGGAGAACTTAAGGAGGCTGAAGCATTGCTCCTCAGCGTTTCCTGCATACAGATGTTGCTGTATGTCTGGGGAGCCATACTCTGCTTCTCATAAACCAAGGCATGACAATATGCCGAAAGAGTTTTCTATCAATGGGGAGATAATCATTGTGAATCAGCAGAGCATACAAGCCGAGTCATTGCTGTAACTGTGCCTGTGAATAACTGCAATTGTATTAAGTCATTGGATTGGATCCAGAGTTCCTTTGCATCCTCCTACTGTTGCAATAGTGTTAAGGAAACACTGGCAAGCAGCACCTAGTGATAGAAGGCCTGTTCAGATTTTCAGGGCAGATAAGCTCTGGAAGAACATGTCTGAAATAGCTCTCCAGACAAAGGAGCAATGTGGCCAGAAAGTGTTTTTGATTATGGAATTAGTAAGCAGAAAGTCAACTGCACTTATTGCTGGATGATAGCTTTTCTTGTTGATTTAAGGGTAGGGAACATTTGGCCCTATAGATCTTCTTGGAGGCCCAGCCCCCATCAGCTCCAGCCATTGTGGCTAATGGTCAGGGATGATGCAATAACTGGAGGGCCACAGGTGTCCAAGAAGAAGAAGAAGAAGAAGAAGAGTTTGGAATTGATATCCCGCTTTATCACTACCCGAAGGAGTCTCAAAGCGGCTAACATTCTCCTTTCCCTTCCTCCCCCACAACAAACACTCTGTGAGGTGAGTGGAGCTGAGAGACTTCAGAGAAGTGTGACTAGCCCAAGGTCACCCAGCAGCTGCATGTGGAGGAGCGGAGACGTGAACCCAGTTCCCCAGATTACGAGACTACCGCTCTTAATCACTACACCACACTGGCTCTCCACTGCTGTATTTAGAAGTCTGTGCTTCTATGCAGAAGAAAGGACAGGACATAAATAAGAATCAGTGCCCCCTTTGCACTATGATTTAGGTGTGGGGAACCTCTGGCCTGCCAGATGTTGCCGAACTACAACTTCCATCATCCCTGTTGGGAGTTGTTTGGCAGCATCTGGAGTGCCAAAGGTTCCTCACAGCACACCTGATTTAGGACAGATGCCATGGCAGCCATAACAATGAACTCCTGAACATGTTAACTCAGAAGAATGTCCAGTGGGTGGCTTGTGCAGATGCCTGATTATTGTCTTCCAAAGCAACTACTCTATTTCAAACTTAAAAATTGAAAGCGCAATGCTGTTGTCAACAAAAGAGGTTTAAAGACTCTCTCAAGGCAAATCTTTAAAAAGGTAGTATAAACACTGACAACTGGGAAACACTGGCCTGCGAGCACTCCTATTGGAGAACAGCCTTTACCAAAGGTGCCATGGGCTTTGAAGATGCTCAAACTCAGGACAAAAGGGAGAAATGTGCTGAGAGGAAGGTACACTTGGCAAACCCTCTCTGTGATGAACTCCCGCCCGGAAACCTATGTCCCCACTGTGGAAGGACGTGTGGATCCAGAATCGGCCTCCACAGTCACTTATGGACTCATTGTTAAAACGTGTTCATGGAAGACAATCTTACTCAGCTATGAGTGATCGCCAAAGATATAAGATGTCCAGTTAGAAATGAAATTTTTGAAGGATTGATGTTCATCAGTATGTGTGCGTATTAGGTAGTTTCTCATTGAAATACAAACAAAAGCAGACTCCATCCCTAGCTCTGCTCCTGTCATTGTCCTTCTCACTCACAAACCACTCATGAAAGCTACCTATACAATCTAGAACCTTGCAAATTAAGGGCTCTGTCTCCATGAGCAGAGACAACTCTCAATTTCACATATTTTCCCTTCCCGAGTGACAATGATGGTGACTCAGGGGTCGGAGCTTAGTGCGCTCACCCTTGCTTACACGTCAAATTTATATGTAAACAACCCAATACAGTTTTATTAACTCATGTGGAATGTGTTTTAACATCTTCAGCATCTTGCCCTCATCCCAGTATCTTCTGTGATATTAGCACATTTAACAGGCAGCGTTTTTTTACACCCTCTTGAGACTGGGGCGAGGGATCCTTGCAACCAGTTGGAACATTTCGGAACACATTTTCCATTCACTCACAGTACTTGCAGAAAACTGAACAGATTAATCCATCTTCTTTGGTTGCTTTCGATTTTCTTTCATGTGGCCTCTGCATATGTGTCTATTAAACACACCTTTCTTATGTGCCACCTCTTAACCATATTCACGTCTCTTTCAGCGCAGTTGGAACACAAGGGAACATCCAGTTGAAAAGTTAAGCACATTTAAGACCCGTCAATTTCAAAGGGCAGAGTTAACTATGTGGTCAACTACCCAACCCTGACTCTTTTTGCTACTTCCTCCCTATTCTTTAGTGTGGAGCGATAGATTGTAAATACCCATTCCAGTTTTAATCATGTTTAATTGTTTAAAATGCATTCTATCTGGGAAATTTAGGAAGGATAGAAGGATTTTTTATTAAACGGTTAATCAGCATGATTTTATGCATGTTTACTCAGAAGTGCATTCCACTGTGTCGAGTTGTACTTACCACTTAGTCAGTATTCTTTTTAAAAAATTAAAAAGTTAATCAGCACAATTGGATTCCGGTTTACTCCAAAGTTCATTGTGCTATGTTCTACAGTACCTACATCTTAGTAAGTATGTTGAGATTGCAGCCTTGTTTCAAAGGAGAAAAAGAAGCAAGTAAGCACTGAATATTCTGATCATATGGCTGATGGCAATCGATCCACTTTTACCTAGGAGTAGGTCCCATTGGGTGACGCGGGTGGCGCTGTGGGTAAAAGCCTCAGCGCCTAGGGCTTGCCGATCGAAAGGTCGGCGGTTCGAATCCCCACGGCGGGGTGCGCTCCCGTTGCTCGGTCCCAGCGCCTGCCAACCTAGCAGTTCGAAAGCACCCCCGGGTGCAAGTAGATAAATAGGGACCGCTTTCTAGCGGGAAGGTAAACGGCGTTTCCGTGTGTGGCTCTGGCTCGCCAGAGCAGCGATGTCACGCTGGCCACGTGACCCGGAAGTGTCTCCGGACAACGCTGGCCCCCGGCCTATAGAGTGAGATGGGCACACCAACCCCAGAGTCTGTCAAGACTGGCCCGTACGGGCAGGGGTACCTTTACCTTTACCTTTTAGGTCCCATTGTATAGGATTATGCTTGGTTTCTTTCAAATCAAAGATAAAACACTTTTGCAGAAGTTTGAGTGTTTGTGTGTGTGTATGTGTGTATGTAAGGGACGCGGGTGGCGCTGTGGGTAAAAGCCTCAGCGCCTAGGGCTTGCCGATCGAAAGGTCGGCGGTTCGAATCCCCGCGGCGGGGTGCGCTCCCGCCGTTCGGTCCCAGCGCCTGCCAACCTAGCAGTTCGAAAGCACCCTCGGGTGCAAGTAGATAAATAGGGACCGCTTTCTAGCGGGAAGGTAAACGGCGTTTCCGTGTGCGGCTCTGGCTCGCCAGAGCATCTTCGTCACGCTGGCCACGTGACCCGGAAGTGTCTTCGGACAGCGCTGGCCCCCGGCCTCTTGAGTGAGATGGGCGCACCAACCCCAGAGTCTGTCAAGACTGCCGTATGGGCAGCGGTACCTTTACCTTTACTTTACCTTTTATGTGTGTATGTGTGTGTATATGTGTGTGTTAGGATGGGATGGTGTTTCCCTATATATTATGGGCTTCATGCAGTCTGCAACATATTGTACCAAACACATGCAGCCTTTTTTCAAGTGCAAATTATGGGAAGCTGCCAGTGTTTTAACAGCAACAGGAAACACCCATCTGCTGAACATTGTGCACGAGAGATATGTTAGGGGTGTGGCTGGACTTTGCCCTAAGTATTTTAGGCTGTATAGCTTGAAGCATTTTTAAAGTTAAAAATTGTTTACAAGTATAGAATGTGTGATTTTAATATGTGTAGCTTTTGCTAGATTGGACGTTTTATTTTTAATGATTGGCAGAGAAACAGAACCACGTTAGAGATTTTCAGCACTCGCCACCACCATTATCCTCTGTTCTCATTGCCTAATAAGGTAGGGAAGTGTGGCAAGGTTGCTAATTACCAAATGATGGAGCTGCATCAGCAAAGATACATTGGAGCCAACACCATATTACAGAAGGACAAGATAAGTGCAACATGTTCCCTTCACTAGATTGTGTGTCGGAAATGAGAAGAGCTCATTCTTCCAATCCTGGTGCAAAATAATTGGAACGCAGGACAAATAGCAACCCCTACTCTGATTACAATTTGAAGCAATAAAAAAGCCATTTTACGTTTTGACCTTTCAATGGGGCAAGGTGATTAGAAGCATTAGCAGCAGAATGATGACGCTCTGAGACAAACATCTTGGATATAATGGCTTATTCTTAATCCTGTTTTTAATAGGGGTGTTAGGGGTTTTTAGGGGAGGGATAGCACCTCTGATAGGGGACACGCTGGGGCAGTTTGTCCACCCTTGGTCCCCACCTTCTCACCTGTGGCTCCTAGAAGCAAGGCTTTGGTGTGTCAGTCACTACTGTTAACATATTTTAAGTTCATACCACGGTTGGTTTCATCGCAGTGCTGTTTCCATAAAACACAGTGAAATCAAAAGAAAGCAAAAACGAGCTCCATGCTCTTGCTGGTTCACCAAGCCCAAAACAGAGTTTGTCCACACAGTTCTTGAGAACAATAGCTGTGGTCTGTAGGAACGCATGTCTCAATATTTTAACTCAGAAATTGCAGATAGATACTGGCTAGAACACATGCAGTGATTATGAGGCAGGGTACTTGTGAGTCACTTCACCACTTGACATCTACAAATGCCCATTTCAAGAGACTGAAAGACCCATTTTACTTAAATGCTCACTATTGTCCCAGACATTTCTCACCATGTCACCTGTGAACAGGGCAAGGGAATGGCAAAGGAAGTTTATATATATATATATATATATATATGCTTTCGTATATATATATATTATATATATATATTATTCGTATATATATATATTGGGGACCATCAATACTACTACTAACAACAATAATGTTGTATCTTAATCTTTTAAATAGTATTTTAATCAACTTGTTTTTATTATTGGTTGTTAGCCGCCCTGAGCCCGGTCTTGGCTGGGGAGGGCGGGGTATAAATAAATTATTATTATTATTATTATTATTATTATTATTATTATTATTATTAACAACAAGCAGTGATTGAAAGTGCCAGATTCTCCTCTCCTAGCCCAGGAAGAGGAGTGTAAATATAAATGCAGCCCACGTGAGCGAGATGAATAAACACCCAGCAATAAAAGATAATGGGAGAGGATTTACCCCAGCAAATTATTTGTCAAAATTACAAATACCTAAATACAGGCGGTCATTTACCCTCACTAGATTCAATGTGCTGCCATCTGCCTTATTGCAGGGCAGATTCGAGGGTAAACCATACGAGGAATGAGTCTGCCACTGCGGCTTGATGGAGGTAGAAACTGTCTCTCATGCCTTGTTGTGCTGCCATTTCTATGGGGATATATGCTTGATATTTATTACCCCTACTATGCAAAAATCTCCAAATGAATCCCTGTCTAAAATCCTTGGTAGAGGACAAGGATCCTGAGATCACATTAAGGGTAGTCAAATTCTGTGTGATTGTCATAAAACTTAGGGAAGAAGCTGTCCTATCATAATGATTAAGGCCTTAAATGATAATTTTACTGTAGGTTATATGTTAGTGATGAAGTTTTAATTTATATATTTTTTAACTGTTGATATATGTGTATTGTTCCTGTTATACCTAATTGCAAATTCAAATGTATCCCTATCGTGTTTTATGACTTCCTTGATATTGTATGTGGGCTGGAACTGGTCTGCGACCGAAATAATAAAATTCATTCATTCAAATGCAGCCCCGTATGTGTCTTCTCAGAAGTAAGCCCACTGACCTCAGTGCGACTTATCCCCCGGTGTATCTCATGGACAGGAGAGGACTACTAATCTTGAAAACACCATCAATACTAACAAACAAAAGTTTAAATAGTGGCACAGCAATAAAACTCCTACCACGTTTGCAAAGGCAAGCAGGGTCTGATATGGTTTCATATTGAATGGAGGGCTGTGTGTTGAGATTCCTGCATTTCAGGGGGTTCGATTAAATAACCCTCAAGGTCCTTTCCAACTCTACAGTTCTATGATTCCCCTCTTCTAGCCCAACAAAGGGGTGGGGGATGAATATCATTGCAACCCTATATGTGTCTCCTCAGAAGTAAAACAGTTTCAGATGCTAATGTATCTGCACCATACATTTAAAGCACATTTATTCATTGCACACAGCATTGTTTCTCTTCTGCTGCAATTTGTCTTTCACCAGAAACTACATTATTCGCATTGCTTTCCACTGTGGCAAAATTATGTAATTTACATAATGTATGTTTAATTAATTACATGGGTTACTTTGTCATTAAGTTATTCTACCTCATTCATTTTAATGCAAACGAAACACAAGACACGTGGCCGGGGAACCATAATAACTGTAAACTGTTTATTCTTGTTATTATTGTTACTGTTGGTTATTATTTGTTTCTATTGATTTATTGATGCTTTTGAATTATGGTGCTGGAGGAGACTCTTGAGAGTCCCATGGACTGCAAGAAGATCAAACACATCCATTCTTAAGGAAATCAGCCCTGAGTGCTCACTGGAAGGACAGATCGTGAAGCTGAGGCTCCAATACTTTGGCCACCTCATGCGAAGAGAAGACTCCCTGGAAAAGACCCTGATGTTGGGAAAGATGGAGGGCTCAAGGAGAAGGGGACGACAGAGGATGAGATGGTTGGATGGTGTTCTTGAAGCTACCAGCATGAGTTTGATCAAACTGCGGGAGGCAGTGGAGGACAGAAGTGCCTGGCGTGCTCTGGTCCATGGGGTCATGAAGAGTCGGACACGACTAAACAACAACAAAATTGATTTATTGGTTTATTTGTTGATCATATAAGTTTTTTAAAAAATGTTTGATGCTTTGTTGTGTTTTTATGTTGTAAACCTCCCATTTTTATATTGCTTAGGTAACTCTAATCCCATTATTCCCAAAAGCAAAGTCTCTGTTTCTTAATAAAGTTTAACTTAAAAAAAAAATCAATTCATTATATATAATTTTCCAGTAGTCTTCTGCCTTATTACAAGACCACCACATATGGAAAAAGGTACCTTCTTTCTCTTTAATAATAATAAATAATAAAATTTTATTTATATCCCGCCCTCCCCAGCTGAAGCTGGGCTCAGAGAGTTTACATTTCCAACATGTACTCAATTCAGATTTGTACATCTTTACTAGCCTATTAGTTGTTAAGTACCATCTATACATCATTTTCATATAATTTCCCCTCAAATTATAACAAGCTGTAAACTTTATATCATTATTCCACAATCGCTCCCATGGAGCTATGGCAAATGTGAGTTATTTTTAAAGCTGTTTTTAAAAAAAGCATTTTCACAATGTTTTTTTATATGTGCATATATTCTACTATGGTTTGTGGACTGAAAACAACACTTGTATTCATTGGAACCCATTCGTTTTCTGTAAATGGCACTAATATGAAACATCACCAATTTCTACTCTTTTTTTCTGCTTTCATCTGAATTCTCCAAAATTCCTACTCCCAAGGAAGTTTGTTCCACTGTCATTAGGAAGTTTCTCCAAGTGTTTAGCTAAAATCTGTTTTCCTGTAGTTTCTACCCACTGGTTCCAATTCTGCCATTGGGAACACCAAAACAACAAGTTGCCTGGATCTCTTGTGTGACAGCCCTTCATATATTTGAGGACCAATGTCATTCCTCCACTTGAATCTTACCTACTCCAGGCCAAACATACCCACCTCTTTCAACGTTTCTCCATAGAACTTGGTGCCCAGACCTCTCACCATCCTGGTCATCCGCTTCTGGTAAACAAGAGGAGCAAACAAGAGGAGCCCAAGTAAATGAAGCCATCTTCAATCTTATTCCACTGGTCCAGCTACTGTTACCTGCTTTGGCTGGCAGTGGTTCTTAAGTGGAGATCTGTCTTCTTTCCCAGTCTATGGTACTAGGGATTTATTTTCCCTGGAGATTGAATTTGGGGTCCTACATAGGCAAAGCTTATGCTCCACTACCAAGCTACCCTTGCTGCTAACCACAGAGTAAAAATATGCAAGCCTTTTTTATTATGCAAATGGAACATCCATAACATTTGTCAGGAACGTGAGAAGTGAAACTTCCAACAAAGTGAATGCTCACTGTTGTGTGGTATGGGAGACTAAAAACAATAGAAATATCATGTTAGGAAGCCTAACATGAAGACTGGAAAATGTTTACTGAATATATGGGTGAAAATTGTGCATATTTTAAAACACTGGTAGCATTATGATAAATTCAACAGTGTAAATATGTTTTGATGGATGTAATGAAATACTGAATAGTTTAATTCATGTAAAATTTGCAGGGATGTATGGTATGAGAATTGAACCACAGAAAGAGAAGAAGGAAAGTCATTGATTTAAGGTTGTTTAAATGAATATTTTGAAATGTAAATTAGAAAATAAAAATAAAAAATGTGTGCGTGTATGTCTGTATGTGTGTGGAAGCCAAATAAGACTATTTGATTATCCACAAGCCAAATTAGTTTTCTCTTACTCTCTAGATCTTTTGTAGAGGGGAAGAAAGATACGGTAAGTAATTTGTTCAAAGGGGGCATGCACAAGTACACCATTTATTTATTTTATTTAATTTATAAACCACTTTCCATAAAATGTCTCTAAGCAATTTCACGTGCAATTATAACCAATCAAAAGGCAATTAAAAACAGTTTCCTATTGAAAAATAATGTCATATCCATTAGATGTATGAAAGGAAGGTCTTCAGAGGAAAGAAAATGGAAGCAGCACCTGTCTGACATGTATTGGGAGGGACATAAGTTGATGTTTGGGTTAGCTCAGTTGCTCCTAAGCCCTTTATACTTACAGATAGGAGTTAACTATTGAGGAAATATCGTGGCACAGTGTCATGCTGCTTAAACATTTTAATTTGCCTTGTAAGTTGCTCTGCCTTATGCTGTCCACCTTGTTTGTTGATCTCAGGAGATACGCCATCTGCCTTGGCTACTTTGCCTGGAAACATCAAATAAACGTTTCTTCTTTTCTTTTTCTTTTTTGTCGCCTCCTCCAAAGATGGTACTATATTCCTCCTCCAAGAACAGTGCTAAATTAAGTTAGAAACTACGTCCTACATAATAGCATTGATTGCATCTCTAACCATGGATGAATGAGTTTTTCGTAATGTAATGAGAATGTTTCAACATTAGTTTGCTCTGGAGTTTTATTTAGATTATCTTGAAAGGATTAGAAAGGTGTTTGACCTTGTAGTTCAGATGCCCTCTGGATATAATTCTTCACCCATATTGGCTTTTCCTAACACAGTCATAAGGGATGCAGGTGGCGCTGTGGGTTAAACCACAGAGCCTAGGGCTTGCCGATCAGAAGATCGGCGGTTCGAATCCCCGCAACGGGGTGAGCTCCCGTTGCTCGGTCCCTGCTCCTGCCCACCCACCTAGCAGTTCAAAAGCACGTCCAATTGCAAGTAGATAAATAGGTGGTGTTTCCATGCGCTGCTCTGGTTCTCCAGAAGCGGCTTAGTCATGCTGGCCACATGACCCGGAAGCTGTACGCCAGCTCCCTCGGCCAATAAAGCGAGATGAGAGCCGCAACCCCAGAGTCGGCCATGACTGGACCTAATGGTCAGGGGTCCCTTTACCTTTACCTTTAACACAGTCATATGCATGCTCAGTCACTTATATATTTTTAATGCATAGGCTTGATATACCACCAGAGTCCTAGAATACTCTAGCATACACTGTGGCGTTCTGGTGAATACTTTATTCCTGCAGGAGAAAGTCCAAGAGTCTTCTCAGCATAAGATTTTCAGCGAACCATGACCCCGCAGGTGAGGGCACTGATGGCTTATTTTGTGGGGTACCATAAAACATTTAGTTTTCACTGCCAAACATTGCAGGGGGGCTTTTCTGGGGTTGGGGCCACTTTAGTTTGAATCTGACGGCATTGTATTTTTGGCAAAATCGGGACCGCACAGCTTAGTGTGCTGAGGGCTCATTCTGTGGGGTGCCATGAAACGTGGGGCTTACATTGCTAAACAACATTGTAGGGGCCCCCGCTTTGGAGTGAATCTGATAACATCAGATTTTTGGTGAAACCATAACTCCGCAGAGTAGGGTGCCAAGGGCTTTGCAGTGAATCGGTGACACCCCAAGATAGTGCGCTGAAGGCTCATGTTTGGGGGGTGCCATGAAGTGTGTGGTTTTCACCTCCAAGCATTGAAGGGGACATTGCAAGGAGTTGGCTCCACTTTAGAATGAATCAGACAACATTGGATTTTCGGCAAAATGGTGACTCAATGGGTTAAGGAGCCAAGGGCAGTTTGTGAAAAGTGGGGCTTTCACTGCCAAACATTGCAGAGGGTCTTTTGCCAGTGTTTGGCGCTGCTTTGGAGTGAATCAGACAGTGTTGGATTTTCGGCGAAATGGTGACCCTGCGGGTTAGGGCTCATTTTGTGGGAAGAGAAGTCAGAAGTGAAAAGCAAAAACAAACAGAAACAGAGTACAGTAAACATCTGCTCCTGTGATTCCAACAGTCGGTGCTGGAATGCATAACACAGACATGTGATGAACCAATCCTACACAATATCTGCACAGTGAGAGGAATAGAAACCCAACAAAAACGTGGGGTTTTTTGGTGCCAGACGTTGCAAAGGGCCTTTTATTAGAGTTTGGGGCTGCTTTCGTTTCAATCTGACAATGTATTTTCAGTAAAACTGGGACCCTGTGGCTTAGGGCACCAAGGGCTCATTTTCTGAACCTCCGTGAAACATGGGGTTTTCAATGACAAATGTTGAAGGGGGCCTTATTTCAGCATTTAGCACCACTTGGGAGTGAATCGGATGACATCGGATGTTTGGCAAAAAGGTGTCCCCGCGGGTTAGAGCAGTGATGCCTAATTTTGTGGAGTGCTGGGAAACGTGGGGTTTTCATGGCCAACCATTGCAGGCGGCCCTTGGTGGGCCTTCAGCTCTCCTTTGGAGTAATTCTGATGCCATCAGATTTTTGGCAAAACTGTAACCTCGCACGTTAGGGCTCCTAGGACTCATTTTGTGGATTGCTGTGAAACATAGGGTTTTCAGCACCAAATGTTACAGCGGAGCTTTTATCAGCATTTGGCGGCACTTGGGAGTGAATCACACAACATCGGGTTTTCGGTAAAACAGTGACCCAGTGGGTTAGGGCACCAAGGGCTCATTTTATGCCATACTGTGAAATGTGAGGTTTCCACCACCAAATGTTGCAGGGGGCAATTTGCAGGAGTTTCACACCAGTTTTGAGTGAGCCCCGGGTTAGAGCGCCGGGGGCTCATTTTATGGCCTACTGTGAAGCATGGGGCATGTTTCCTGGCCAGGTCTCTCCTCATACTCTCATGTGCCTCTATCACTTAAAGCAGCTTATAAGAAAAAGGTTACAATTTCACAATCAACAACAGTATCGTCAAATACAATATTGTGCAGCAGACTGCAGAAGCACGCAAGACATATAAAACAATTATCTCCAGATAAGATATCAAATTGGCAAGGGCAAAGCCTGACACACACACACTCATGTATGTATGTATGCATGTATGTATGTATGTCATACAGCAGAGGATAACAAGAGAGGGGACAACTTGTGTTTTACGATGCAAGGGTATTGCAAGGGTGGTGGGGGATGAGTGTTCAGACCCCTGGGCTCTCACTTGTGGGGTGCCTCAGGGTTCTATCCTCTCCCCCATGCTTTTTAACATCTACATGCAGCCGCTGGGAGAGATCATCAGCCACCATTGGGTTGGGTGTTCATCACCACCATTGGGTTGGGTGTTCATCAATATGCGGATGATACCCAGCTCTACCTCTCTTTTAAATCAGAACCAGTGAATGCAGTGAAGGTCCTGTGTGAGTGTCTGGAGGCAGCTGGAGGATGGATGTCAGCTAACAGATTGAGGTTGAATCCTGATAAGACAGAAGTACTGTACTTGGAGGACAGGGGGCAGGCTGGTGTGGAGGACTTCCTGGGCCTGAATGGGGTAACTGTGCCCCTGTAGGATCAGGAGCACAGCCTGGGAGTCATTTAGGACTCACAGCTGTCCATGGAGGTGCAGGTTAATTCTGTGTCCAGGGCAGCTGTTTATCAGCTCCATCTGGTATGTAGACTGAGACCCTACCTGCCCGCAGACTGTCTCGCCAGAGTGGTGCATGCTCTAGTTATCTCTCGCTTGGACTACTGCAATGCGCTCTATGTGGGGCTACCTTTGAAGGTGACCCAGAAACTACAACTAATCCAGAAATTAGACAGCTAGACTGGTGACTGGGAGTGGCCGCCGAGACCATATAAGACCGGTCTTGAAAGACTTAAACTGGCTCCCGGTATGTTTCCAAGCACAATTCAAAGTGTTGGTGTTGACCCTAAATCCCTAAACGGCCTCGGTCCTGCATACCTGAAGGAGCGTCTCCACCTCCATCATTCTGCCCAGACACTGAGATCCAGTGCTGAGGGCCTTCTGGCAGTTCCCTCATTGTGAGAATTGAGGTTACAGGGAACCAGGCAGAGGGCCTTCTTGGGAGTGGCACCTGCCCTGTGGAACGCCCTCCCAGCAGATGTCAAGGCAATAAACAACTATTTTACTTTTAAAAGACAACTGAAGGTGGCCCTGTTTAGGGAAGTTTTTAATGTCTGATGCTGTATTGTTTTTAATATTCGGTTGGAAGATGCCCAGAGTGGCTGGGGAAACCCAGCCAGATGGACGGGGTATAAATAATATATTATTATTATTATTATTATTATTATTATTATTATTATTATTCTGAAAAAGCCTTTATTTTGGGACACTCCCCCAGAACTTAGACAGTGGGCAATCTGGTATGGGAGAATATGATCCATTAGATATTCCTGAACCAAATGTGGCAGATGCTGTATGGTCCAGATGACGCTTCACCTAGTATTTAGTCATTTAAGAATTAACAACTTTGGCCATTTGTCTTATCCTGCTAAGTGGCAAGGTCAATTTTATTATACCCCAGCTGCAGTTCTGGTCTTGGGAGAGAGGCCACAAGCTTCCCTTTCTCTCCACTGTCTTGAGCCATTTATGAAAATAGCCATTAATTGTGCAGAACTCATACAACATGAATGAATTCTTCCATTAATTGATTAATTGAATTATGCTATCATTCATTCATTCATTTGTTTTTGCAGTCTTTCTCCTGCATTTGTTCACTCTTCCGCGATTGCTCCAAACCCTGCAGTAAACATTTAAGTCTGAAACAATAACCAGAAACTTCCAATTCCTAACTGAAATAAATATGATAACACTGCAATTATGTGAAGCTTATGCTCATGATAGTCCCTCATTTCTGAATGTATTACAAATTCAATGCTATAAAGAGAAAGGTGCATTTTTACACATTATTAAATATTCTTATCTTAAGCTATTATATCAGCACATAAACATGTATTATGAAACATTACAATGCCTTAAAAATGTTCATTACCTCCACTCTTCTCTATCAGCTGGAGGTTAATGCAAGTCAGATTTTTCTGTTCAACTTTAAACCCACTCGAGAATGAAAGGAGAAGTTGATCCACATTGTTATTTTATCCACAAGACAATTTAGAGGCAATTTGTCGTGGAAGACCATAGGCTTTTTATCCCTTTTTTATACTCTTAATCGATCTTGGTGCACAGACAATAATTTGGGAATACAAAAACTGCAATCAAGGTTGAGGAGGCATCGCTTAGATTGTCTGCGAGATGTACGTTATCTCAAGAGAGTAATGATCTCTAATGAGAATCAAAACTCATAAAAGAGATGGCAACAATGCTAATTCATGCCTGGAAAGATGTGCTTTCTTGAATTAGAAATGTGGTTTGGGCGTGCCTTTCCCCCTTCTTGAGAAGAATAGGAAACAAAGAAATGTTGTGGACCATTATGCATATGTTACTTGTTCTTTAATATACTAGTCACAGTCTGTGAACAAGGCTAAATGAATGTTTGCCCACAATCCACAGAATACATTGCCATATGTTATGGGTAGGGAACACTCAGCTTCTCTGTTTGGCTCTAAAGACTCTCCAAGCTCCCGCTCTAGGCCATGTCCACTGGACATCCCCATGCCCTTCTTCAATGCTTTTTGCCTTGCTTAACTTTTCGTCATCTGGTTGGAGAATGAAGAGGTGTGTGAATGCTTAAATTAGCTGGCTTTGTGAAAGAAAATTACAGTGGTACATCGGGTTAAGAACTTAATTCGTTCTGGAGGTCCGTTCTTAACCTGAAACTGTTCTTAACCTGAGGTACCACTTTAGCTTTGGGGCCTCCCACTGCCACCGCACAATTTCTGTTCTCATCCTGAAGCAAAGTTCTTAACCTGAGGTACTATTTCTGGGTTAACGGAGTCTGTAACCTGAAGCGTCTGTAACCCAAGAGACCACTGTACAGTGGTACCTCTGGTTATGAACTTAATTCATTCCAGAGGTCCTTTCTTAACTTGAAACCATTCTTAACCTGAGGTGCCACTTTAACTAATGGGGCCTCCCGCTGCCGCCGTACCACCACCACACGATTTCTGTTCTCATCCTGGGGCAAAGTTCGCAACCCGAGGTACTACTTCCTGGTTAGCAGAGTCTGTAATCTGAAGTGTTTGTAACCCGAGGTGTTTGTAACCCGAGGTACCACTGCACATGAAAATGATGTACCGGTGGTATTCGACTCCTACTAAGTTGGCAAAAATGTATAGGACAAGTACGAATACCTGCTGGAAATGTAAAGAAAAAGAAGGCACCTTTTATCATATGTGGTGGACCAGTAAGGAGGCAAAAGCTTTCTGGGAGATGAAATACAATGAAATGAAAACAAATGTTTAAAATAACTTTTGTTTAAAAAAACCAGAAGTGTTTTTATTAGGAATTACAAGTACTGACATTCCAAAGAACCAGAAAAGACTTTTTATGTATGGAACAACAGCCAATCAAATGCTGTTAGCCCAGAGATGGACAGAAGACAAAGTCCCAACCAGAGAAGAATGGCAAACCAAGCTAATGGACTATGCCAAAATGGCAAAGTTGACTGGAAAACTCAGGACCCAAGAGGACAAAAACTTTACAATAGAATGGGAACATTTTATAACTTATCCAAGAGACCTCTGTAAGCAGATGGAAACATTGGCAGGATTCTGATTTCACTTGTAGTGTAACAATTACCATGGAAAATATGGATTGATATAATAGAGTGCAGAAGAATATGTAGTTGTTAATGTTTAAAATGGGACTCCAGGGAAGGGGTGGGGGGAGTCCTCAGATTTGGAGGAAACTCTGTATATGGTTATGTACTTGATTTTTAAAAAATAATTTTGTATTTTAACATTCATCATCTTCAACTCTTGCCTCTAGTCCTATCTATACAGTAATTGGCATATTGCCTCTGAAAATTTCCCAAACATGAAATGCGGCTCTCAGGCTGCATATTCACAGGCTGAATTTATTTATTAGTTTATCGTATTTACTGAGGTGAAGCCTCATGAGTTTTGCTGTTGAAAGCCTTGCCTCTCGGTTTCAATGCAGGATGAGTCAGGAAACAATCAACCTTTCTCTTTAATCCCAATATCCAAAATGGTCACCACTTTGCATCCTGTCATGATGTTGCTCTGACGGTCAATAGAGAGGAAGACAAATATTAGAACTCCAGCATTTCACCAATATTATCTTCCTTTTTTTACCCATGACCTCTGGGGAAAAGTTTTCCCCACCAGAAAACAAATGCAACGAAGACCATTATTTTCTTAGCACTTAACTTTTTCTTCAGTTCAGAGTTGAGGTCTCTTTTCAGGGGAAATTGTATTTCTGTTTGCTTTCCCTCTTCTCACTTGCTCATTCCAGGAGCCATCGCTTAGTTGAAAAATGTGATGTCAGATCTCACTCTAGATTTGGATTCTTTTCATTCACAGTTGGAGGTGGCTGAACGAAAGCATCGTTATGAGAGAATTCAATCACGGCTCAACGCAATTTCACAGATCCTTATTGTTCCATTTAGGAAGAAATGGCTCAGAGTTAATGTAAACGGTTGTGGGAATTTGAGCAACAACCAAAAAAGCCCCTACCCATTATCCATATTGTTGATATTCGACACACATAGGTTACCACAATAAATCTTGCGCTAATCAGGGCATCTTTATGCAACAGAGAGCCAAAGATAAAGTATGGGAAATTATAATAAGAGGAGACTCGACATGATCAGACTTGTAGAAAGATAACTACCTGGGAAAAGCTGAATTTACTTTTCTGTGTTCACAATGAGGCAAAACAAAGCACGGAGGGAATTTCAGGGAGACATTAGATTTGATTAAAAAGTTTAAACACAGCCAATGTCATGCATCTCTCAGGATAAGCACAAAATGGATTCGCTGAGTGCCCCCAAAAGTTATATGTTACCGACACAATTGAAAGTCAAGTGGCATAGACCAAACAGACCGTGGCTTTAGCCAATATGAATGCTTTAGCCCATTTCACATCAAATACAAATCAGCATTTGCCTCAGATATTGATTTAAATTAGAGTTACTCTGGGGTCTCCTGTCTATAATTTTGTATGCCAAACTGTTTGAGCGGGAAATAAACAAACAGTAGGGGGGCCGTCAAAAGCCAGATGTTGAGTGTTTGTCAGCTCTGCTACAATCTACCTTCAGCCTTTTATTTTATATTTTTAGTAAACACCTCTCAGAGGGGTGGCGAGTACAGTAGGACCTTAACTCAAGGACCTTGATTCCTATTATGGCTGAAACCCAAATCTTCTGGTGCATCTGTAAGCCTGTGTTTTATTTGGAATTAGAACCAGAGGAAACATTATAGGCGCTAGAAGATTGAGCCTGATGAAATTATTCTCTTTGCTATGACTGAGGGCTCCTTGAGACTGGTGCTTTACTATTCCTTCTTTGAGAAAAAGCTGAGACTTTCACAATAAAATATTATATATATATATATATATATATAGGTAAAAGGTAAAGGTACCCCTGCCCGTACGGGCCAGTCTTGACAGACTCTAGGGTTGTGCGCCCATCTCACTCAAGAGGCCGGGGGCCAGCGCTGTCCGGAGACACTTCCGGGTCAGAGCCGCACATGGAAACGCCGTTTACCTTCCCGCTAGTAAGCGGTCCCTATTTATCTACTTGCACCCGGGGGTGCTTTCGAACTGCTAGGTTGGCAGGCGCTGGGACCGAGCAACGGGAGCGCACCCCGCCGCGGGGATTCGAACCGCTGACCTTTCGATCGGCAAGCCCTAGGCGCTGAGGCTTTAACCCACAGCGCCACCCGCGTCCC
>JAXCMG010000208.1:233549-272450 GCA_034642415.1 Podarcis siculus | reverse complement strand
CTGGGGCGGGGCCTGGGGCCTCATAAGGACTGCGTGCGGCTTGCGGCCTGCTGCCCAGGAAGACTCCCTGAGTGAGTGCTTGAGGGCCCTGCTCCTTCCTGCCACTTACCATCTGGCCCGGGGCGGGGCCTGACAGGCCTCACCAGGACAGTTGTTACTGCCGGAGAGGCACAGAGTGTTTTTAAAATGTGTTTTTTTTGTTTGTTTTTTAATTCTTTGGATTTTTTGCATGTGTGGGGTGGGGGTGGGATGGATGTTGGGTGGGCTTTGGGAATTATTTTTTTATTATTATTTTGATGTTTTTGTAATTTTTACATTTTTCGCTTGTATTGTTTTATTGGTTTTGGTTGTTTGTTTAAGGTGTTATTTTGTTTTTGTTTTTAGGGGGAGGGTTCAGGGCTGCCGGGGAGTGGGCCCCAGCCCATAAAATGGCTGGGGCATGTTCCACAGGGCGGGATGCACTGGGACAACCGATCTCAGTGATCACGGGTAGGAGGAGGAGTTACGCTAAGACCAGACCCTATCATTACAGAGGAGGCAGGTTTAGCCGTTGTCTGAGGACTATCCCTGCCTCCGGGTCTGGTCCTGACCGGATGGATACTAGAATCAGCAAGGGATACCCACATGACCTGAAGGTGCTGCTGTGCAATGCCAGGTCAATGATTCATAAGACCACTGCCATCCATGACTTGATCATGGATGGAGGATTTGACCTGGCTTGTATAACAGAGACCTGGTTGGATGAAGCAGATGGGCCTGTCCTTGCTGCTGCTTGTCCACCAGGTTTCTCTTATGCACAGCAACCCAGGTCATGTGGGCGGGGAGGGGGGGTTGCAGTGATTTTTAGGAAGTCATTAGTTTGCACCAGGCGTCCTGTTGGGAAGACCCAGTTTTCTGAGTGCATGTTCTGGAAGTTGGGCAATAGGGGCAGTACAGGATTCCTTTTGGTGTACCGACCTCCCCGCTGCACCAAGGATTCCCTGCCCGAGCTGCTTCAGGTCGTGGCGGATGTTCTCCTGGAGACACCTAGCTTGGTCGTCCTAGGGGATTTTAACATCCATGCCGACACGACCTTACAAGGGGCCGCTCGGGACTTCGTGGAAAGCATGGCCTCCATGGGGCTGTCCCTGAATAAGTCTGGCCCAACCCATAGCCGTGGACATGCCTTGGACCTGGTTTTTACCTCTATGGATGTTGGTGATCTGACACTAAGTAAAAGCGAAACGAAAGAAGTGCCATGGTCAGATCACTTCCTGGTGCAACTGGACTTCTCTGCGACCCATCCCCTCTGCAGGGAGGTGGGACCAATTCGGATGGTCCGCCCCCGCCACTTAATGGATCCAAATGGTTTCCAGAGAGTGGTAGGGGATGCTTTATCCCATGTTGATGGCCTTTCAGCTGATTCCCTGGTGGCCCGCTGGAATGTGGAGTTAACCAGGGCTATTGACTGTTTGGCTCCGAAGCGCCCTCTCCGATTGCATGGAGCCCGGACAGCCCCGTGGTTTTCCACGGATCTGAGGGCAACGAAACAATCGTTGAGACGGCTAGAGCGCCGGTGGCGGAGAACTCATTCCGAATCTGACCGGACACAGGTTAGAGCTCAACGTCGAGCCTACCAAGTGGCGATAGCGACGGCGAAGAAGAATTTCTTCACCGCCTCTATTGCATCTGCAGAAAACAGCAGCAGGAGACTTTTTCAGGTGGTTCACAATTTAGCGGAACCACCTGCAACATCGGGGCCCAGTACGGGCCACATGTTCTCCTGCAATGATTTTGCAAAGTTTTTTGCAGATAAAATCGCTCAGATTCGGGAAGAAGTAGACTCCACCGTGGGAGCAGGGCCGGGGCGGGAGAGTGCTAGAGTTCTGTCTAGTCAAGTTGAGTGGGATCAATTCCAATCTGTTACCTCCGAGGATGTGGACAGGCTGCTTGGACGAGTGAAACCAACCACCTGTCTCCTGGATCCTTGCCCATCCTGGCTTATAAAAGCTAGCCGGGAAGGACTGGGCAATGGGCTTCGTGGGGTGGTGAATGCTTCCCTCCGTGAGGGAGCCTTCCCAGACCCGCTGAAAGAGGCGGTTATTAAACCGCTTCTTAAAAAACCATCTTTAGATGCGGCCACGATGGCCAACTATCGCCCAGTCTCAAATCTTCCATTCCTGGGCAAGGTGATTGAGCGAGCGGTTGCCGAACAACTCCAGGCACGCCTGGAAGAAGCGGACCATTTGGATCCCTTCCAGTCGGGATTCAGGCCTCATCATGGGACTGAAACTGCCTTGGTCGCACTGGTTGATGATCTCCGGCGGGCTAGGGACAAAGGTGAGAGCTGTTTCCTAGTTCTGCTGGATCTCTCAGCGGCGTTTGATACCATCGACCATAGCATCCTTCTGGACCGTCTTGAGGGGCTGGGAGCTGGGGGCACTGTTATACAGTGGTTCCGCTCCTTCCTCCTGGGCCGTGTTCAGAAAGTGGTGGTGGGGGATGAGTGTTCAGACCCCTGGACTCTCACTTGTGGGGTGCCTCAGGGTTCTGTCCTCTCCCCCATGCTTTTCAACATTTACATGCAGCCGCTGGGAGAGATCATCAGGAGGTTTGGGCTGGGTGTTCATCAGTATGCGGATGATACCCAGCTCTACCTCTCTTTTAAATCAGAACCAGTGAAGGCGGTGAAGGTCCTGTGTGAGTGTCTGGAGGCGGTTGGAGGATGGATGGCGGCTAACGGATTGAGGTTGAATCCTGACAAGACAGAAGTACTGTTTTTGGGGGACAGGAGGCGGGCAGGTGTGGAGGATTCCCTGGTCCTGAATGGGGTAACTGTGCCCCTGAAGGACCAGGTGCGCAGCCTGGGAGTCATTTTGGACTCACAGCTGTCCATGGAGGCACAGGTCAAATCCGTGTCCAGGGCAGCTGTTTACCAGCTCCATCTGGTACGTAGGCTGAGACCCTATCTGCCTGCGGACTGTCTCGCCAGAGTGGTACATGCTCTGGTTATCTCCCGCTTGGACTACTGCAATGCACTCTACGTGGGGCTACCTTTGAAGGTGACTCGGAAACTACAACTAATCCAGAATGCGGCAGCTAGACTGGTGACTGGGAGCGGCCGCCGAGACCATATAACACCGGTCTTGAAAGACTTGCATTGGCTCCCAGTACGTTTCCGAGCACAATTCAAAGTGTTGGTGCTGACCTTTAAAGCCCTAAACGGCCTCGGTCCAGTATACCTGAAGGAGCGTCTCCACCCCCATCATTCTGCCCGGACGCTGAGATCCAGCGCCGAGGGCCTTCTGGCGGTTCCCTCATTGCGAGAAGCAAAGCTACAGGGAACCAGGCAGAGGGCCTTCTCGGTAGTGGCGCCCACCCTGTGGAACGCCCTTCCAGCAGATGTCAAAGTGATAAATAACTACCTGACATTCAAGAGACATCTTAAGGCAGCCCTGTTCAGGGAAGTTTTTAACATGTGATATTTTATTGTATTCTTGGTTTTTATGGAAGCCGCCCAGAGTGGCTGGGGAGGCCCAGCCAGATGGGCGGGGTATAAATAATAAATTATTATTATTATTATTATTAGTTATAGATGTTGTGTGATTTTTAATTGGGTTTTTATTGCTTCCTTTATTTCTTATATATTGTGTTTTATTATATTGCAACTTGAATTTCATAAAATGCAATACAATTGTAATATAGTACAGTGGACGCACAGGTTACGAACGTGATCTGTGTGGAATGCTCATTTGCAACTCACAGCATCCGCAACCCGTAGCGGCACATCTGTGCATCTGTGGGCTGCAATTTAGCACTTCTGCGCATGTGCAACCACTGAAACCCGGAAGTAACCTGTTCCGGTACTTCCGGGTTTTGGCGGTCTGTAACCCGAAGAAATGCAACCTGAAGCGTCTGTAACCCGAGGTATGGCTATATAAGAAATTAATTAAGAAATGCAAATCAATTCATATCAGTATGACTACTCCATGCAATGGATGTGTTGTCTTCCATCTTCAGCCAACAATCGACAGACCATCTGAATGAAACTCAGAGACCACAGGTGTCTGTGGATCACAGTTTAGGAACCACTGAAGTAGACAAATAGAGGGCATCCAGTGTCAGACAAACTGATGTTTCTGCTCCTGTAATGGGAATTCACCTTTCTCTTCTGTTGAAGTCTCTTGCCCAGAACCAAAATCTGCCTTGGAGGCAGGGGAGATCCCCCACTGAATATTTCAGAGGCATGCAGGGGCTACAGTGGGAGGAGAGAAAGGAGAGGTCCTCATTGCATAGTCTCAAAAGCTGTGAACACTTCTGGATGCTGCAATCCTTCTACCTTCATATGTGTGTGTCTGTGACACAGAGCTCGCCCGCCCATGAGGTGGGGTGAATCAGCTGCCTCAGGTGGCAGAAGTGCAAGAGATGGCACCCTACTTGCCTCACCACTTCGATGAATGTGGCAACATCTTCCTACTCCATTAGTCTTCTGGCACTTGGCTTTACCACTCATCTTCCCTGCCCTGGGGTGGAGACAGTGGCATAGCATGGGGAGGCACAGGGCCAGTTGCCTCAGATGCAACATTGTTAGGGGTGCAAAATGTCAACAACCAGGGCTGCCTCATACACCTGTGTGCTTTTGTTGCTGGGCTCCATTAAAAACAGCTTCTCCATGTGAACCCGGAAGTGACCTTTCCAGACAACGGAACAACTCTTCTGTTATCTCTGCAGCTGCAATATTCTGGGTCATGCTGATGTTATTAAATGTGCATTCGTACTCTGTCTGTTTCCCTCTCCCCCCCCCTCCACATGGCCCCGGGGGCTGGCAACCCAAGCTACACCACTGGGTGAAGAAGATGAGTGTCATAACTTTTGAAACACTCCCTTCTCACCGAGTTCAGCGAGAATGAGGGCATTGTGGTGCACCACTTTGCCCCTCATCTTCCCCACACCTAGGGCAGAGCAGATAAGCAGCAAAGCATTGTGGAATTCTCTCTCTCTCATAAAGTTCAATGAGGAGAGGGGCATTCTGGAACACAGCCAGTGGCGTAGCGTGGGTTGTCAGCACCCGGGGCAAGGCAAGTAATTTGCGCCCCCTAACCCATGGATTTGCGCCCCCTAACCCATGGATTTGCCCTAACCCCAGATGTTGCGCCCGGTGCGGCCGGCCCCCCCTGCACCCCCCACGCTACGCCACTGAACACAGCAGAAGTGGGGGTTACACAGCAATGGCAGGGGCAGGGAACAACACATTCCCATTTGACAGGCCTCCCCTCTGTGGAAGCACAACATGGAGTGGCCCATCATAAAGGTCACAGAAGTCCCTCTTCTTCCATACTATTACAACGCTGGGTAAGCACTTGATATTTATGGCAAATTCCAGTGCATCCAGGTAATTCATGGTAAGCAGAGGTCTGCTTGCATTTCACCCATAAAAGAATTAGTTTCTGGATGCATAAGCAGAGTCCCCGGCCAATTCCCTGGCTACATTGGAGCACACGTGGCATGGCAAAGGCCAACCACCATAATGGCAATGTGGAGGAGAGTTCTGCTTGACTCCTATGAAGATCCGCTTCTCAGCTTATTCTCCAGTTGCCCATGCAGAAGGCACAGAATTGCAGTCAAAGCATCTACAATGCACATTAACTTCAGGTGAGCCTATCCTGATGTGTGCAGCAATTTCAGTTTTACTGATAATATGTGAGGATCACTGAAGAGTAGATTCTCAGGAAGGAAAGGTGAGCAACCAATGTGTTTGAATTCATTTTTGTTGTGACATATGAGTAAAGGAATCCTAAGTGATGGATACTCCCTCCCCCCCTTGAAGCAAGATCAATTTCACTCCTTGGCAGTTTCTAAATTGTATTTGCCAATTGCTAGTGAAATTATGGAGACAGACGACCACTAACCCTGACCTTTCATTATTTCAAGGCCACCAAGTGACGGAGGAGGATGCAGTTTCTAAGCTCTCTTGCTTTGTTTCAATTTACAAGATCTCAGCTTTCATTTTTCAAAGAACCAAATGAGGAAAGATCAGAAATCCTCCTGGAAAACTAGTGATGATAAGTTAGAGATCATGGGCTTGTCCTCTCTGTTTTCCCCTTTTGCTTATTGTTATGTACATTTCAGGACCAACAATGACATATATGAAAATCGGTTTCAGAGGAGAATCCTGTTGTTTATCACAACACATAAGTATTTGTGAAATTACATATGGAATTTGACATCATAATCTGATCTTCATAATGTAGTTTTATTTTTCAGGTTGCTCAGAAGTGAGGTTCAGAGCATCCCAGAGTCCCAGAGGGTCCTAGCATAGTCTCCCATTCCCAGATCCTTCTATTTGTTTCCATAACTTTACAGTTGTTGCTCAGTATGTGGGTGTAGAGACAATAAAGTTGTATTGTAAAAAATATGAACCAAGGGTCTGAATCACCCAGCCAAGACAATCAGGGATTCTCATGCTAGCTGAATCTCATGGCTAAACATAAATGGTTTCCCTTTTGTCTCTCTCAGCTTCAAATGGTGGAGATTGGGGGACCCATTTATGAAAATATACATACAAATAAACACCCTTTCTTTTGAGTTCCAGAAAGGTCACTGTGCATACAGCATGGTCTCGTTTTGCTTAATTCCCAGTTATTCCAACAGAATACTTCAACGCAACATTAATCAGGTTAATCATCAGATGACACAGCATCTCAGTTACAAAGTAATTTGAAAAGAGATTATCATTGCTTTTAGATGATGACAAACGTTCTTTATTGGAAGTATGGGAAGTAGGTATTACGAATTTACATATACCTTCCATTCATGTTGTTCAGAGATTTACAGCTATTAATAGGAATAGAGAAACAAATCAAGTAAGAAATTGTTCCCTCTCTCAAACTGACAAAACTTGACGGGGTTATGATTGGGTTGAAATCATGCTATATCAGGCACTCCCAGAAGTCAAGTAGAATATACGCATATGTGTAAAGGTCGTAAGGATGAGGGAGAAATTTGGTCCACATTTCATGTAGGCCTTCCTAATTGTATCCTGAAACAATATTTGAGCCAAAATGCAAATATCCTTCAAAGTCTACACTTTTCTGATTTTTTTTATCAGACTCCACACACACACACACACACCAATATAAATGCTGGGTTTAATTGTGCATAAATATGTATATATTTGTGAAAGTGACACTCAGAATGTTTTACGTTAGGGAAAATTGCTTTCAAAAATGTGTATAGTTGTGAAAATGCATACTAAAATCCTGATGGATTTTCATGAGGATTTTTTTTTTTAAAAAAAATCACAACTAGGTACTCCATAAACTTTCTTTTCTTCTGCTTTCCTATCACTGTTATATTAAGAGGACAGTCAGACATCGAAGCAGGCCATAATTTTCTGGTTGGCCTACTACATAGGGCTTGATGGGTCACAAGTTGTGTAGGAAAATATTAACATCTGGAAATGCTCTGAAGTGATAAAAAAGTGAAAAGTGATTCTACTGAGTGATAAGTAGATGAAAAGAGAACGGCATAGTGGTAGTGAATTGAGTCCAGTTCTTATTGTTGAAAGAAATAGCAGAATAAATGTGCTATTCTGCCAGCAGCACAGGGATCTAGCAAGTGGTATGCACTTTCTTTATCATTTATAGCTCCATGAGTTACACATTTTGAATGATTTTAAAGTAAAATTAGAAAGATCTTTCACCGAGTAGCTGATACCATCCATTAACAGATTGCCGTCACAGTAAAATGATGAAACAACCATTGCTCAGTTGTTGAATAAATGTCAACTGCTATCATGCAGAAGCAGTACATATTAAAGAAAATGCTGAGAGCTTTATCAGTCAACCATTAAATTTACAACACATGGGTGCATAGAGGAAATAAACAAATGTGTCCCCATTGCACATGTCATTGACATGCATTTGGAAGCCATGACCATACAAACTTCAGGTACTCCTGTGTGGCTAACAACAACTGTGGTTCAACATGCCATCAACCAAAAGGCAAGATCTTGTCCCTGACCTTTACCCTTTAGGGTAAAATAAAACAATTATAATCAGAAAATTAGGTCAAATATACATAAATTAGCAGCAAATGGGAGCTCCACACTCCTGAAAACTTGCCCTCTAAGCACTCAAAGCTTGAACAGAAAACAGAGTACTTAATGTACCTTGAGAGCTTTTTAATATGAGTGCTGAACAAAAATACCCTGCAAGATATTTGGCATGAAGGTTTCAGTGGTAGAAGCTGTGGGCACCATCTACATTTAGATTGTGGGTGCCATTTTGAATCAAGACGGTGGACTGAAATGTGACTTTAGCCTGGATTCACTCTATTTGGTGTAATGATATATTGAGTCTTGTCTGAACCCTTAGAGAATAGATAGATAAATCCTTTTCCAAGATATAGAGAAGAAGAGAGAGAGAAGCTAGCTGCTAATACAGATCTTCATTTTATTGTTTTTGTACTTTTGCATGCCGTATCTGCATGATTAGCTTTGTTTACAATGACGAAAAATAATTTCCTCAGTCAATTAGTAAATCAGAGTTTGTGTTTCCCCTTATCTTGAATATTACTTCAGCTGCTCATTTTCAAGGGAAACCATGTCATGCGGGAATATTATGCAAACTACAACAGGTTAAGAGAAACTTCAATTAGAGCAGAGCTGTGACCCTCTGACTCAGTCAGTCAAGCACAATAAAAAAAATAAAAAAAATTGTGACCTCTCTTGCAATCAAATGCCTAGGTAGTTCTGCAGAAACCTTGGAGAGTAAATCCCATTCAATTCATTGGGCTTACTTCTGAGCAAATATGTAGAGTATTGTGTCACAAATTATGGTCTATGAGCAGACGAGGGAAGTTTTGACACCTTTTTTTTTTTTTTGCAGTGACCATTTTGAAAGCTCATACTCAGAGGTGCACAATTCTGAGTTGATGTGTGTGTGGTTTGTTACCTAAAAGGTAGTGTAATGTGCTAAATGAGACATTGATTACCTGTCAAAATCAAGATTACTGATTTAACAGTGTGTGCTATTAGTATGCATTCCAATGCTATCCCCTCATCATTGCTCTCTGTGTGCAGATTGGGTTTGCAGTTCCATCATGATTTGAAATTTTAAAAGGTTTTAATGTATTGAAATGTGGATGGTTCAGATTCTCCACAAAAGTCGGGGTTCCTCTTCCTGGTACAAAGGCTACTTTCCAGCAAATCAGTCTTTGGCTTGAGCAGATATAGGCCTTAGGCAAGTTTATGCATTCAATGGAATCAAGTGATAAAGTACCCCCTTCATTTCCCAGGGCTGTACTGGGTGGTGCTGTGGTCTAAATCACTGAGCCTCTTGGGCTTCCGGATCAAAAGGTCGGCGGTTCGAATCCCCATGATGGGGTGAGCTCCCGTTGCTCTTTCCCAGCTTCTGCCAACCTAGCAGTTCAAAAGCACGCCAGTGCAAGTAGATAAATAGGTACCGCTGTGGCGGGAAGGTAAATGGCGTTTGCGTGTGCTTTGGTTTCTGTCACGGTGTTCCGTTGTGCCAGAAGCAGTTTAGTCATGCTGGCCACATGACCTGGAAAACTGTCTGTAGACAGACGCCAGCTCCCTTGGCCGGAAAGTGAGATAAGCGCCGCAACCCCATAGTCGCCTTTGACTGGTCCAGGGGTCCTTTACTTTTATATTTTACCTTACCACTGTAGGCTAAGAGTTGCATGCTGAAGTGCTCCTCTCAATGCACAAAGATTTTCCTGTATAGAGGGAAAAAACATTGTATAGGGAAGAATACCATACCTCTACCAACTTTTCTGCTTTAATGGAGTTTTGGATTTGGATTGGATTTGATATCCCGCTTTATCACTACCCGAAGGAGTCTCAAAGCGGCTAACATTCTCCTTTCCCTTCCTCCCCCACAACAAACACTCTGTGAGGTGAGTGGGGCTGAGAGACTTCAAAGAAGTATGACTGGCCCAAGGTCACCCAGCAGCTGCATGTGGAGGAACGGAGACACGAACCCAGTTCCCCAGATTACGAGACTACCGCTCTTAACCACTACACCACACTGGCTCTCTCTAAATATGTGACCTAGTATCAGCCAATATCACTTTCTGCCCTATCATCCCTTTATCTTTCGTCTCCTGAAAATTACCCAGGTATCAGGCTGGCAAAGTCTCCCTCCCTCCACTAGGATGTGACAGGCCTCAGGTGACCTGTGACAGATGGCCCAGTTGGCACCTCATATTTAACAATTTAACAGAGAACTGAAGCCTCCCAAAGCAACCAGAGGAAAGCCATTTTGCAACCCCATGAGCAGCGAAGCAAGCTTTGTGAATTGTGCTCTAATTCCAAGGATGTATTTTGAGAGACCATGTTGTCTTGGAGCCTCCGTTGAAACATGACCAACTGCCCTGGCCATGTTTACGTGCTTGAATTCCTGACAAACTATAGTTACCAAGTAACAGAGGTGGATTTATGAACAGTTCTTCCACAATGATCAATGAGCCGAGAGGCTGCCGCAGGGGGCACCACAATGTTTCCCAATCTTCTCTATATGTATGTTCTTCTTGTTCTCTTATTCTATATGTTAAGTCTGCAAGCTGCACATATTATGTCAATTTAAGTTGCCATTCTTCTTTGGTTGGGACCTCGCTCTTTTTGGCCTAGGACCCTCGTATTTACGGGAGCGCTTCTCCTGGTTGTCCCACAGAGGACCCTAAGGTCCATGAATAATAATAGCTTAAAGGTCCCGGGCCCTAAGGAAGCCAGACTATCCTCCACCAGGGCCAGGGCTTTTTCAGTGATGGCTCTGATGTGGTGGAATGCTCTGTCCCACGAGACTAGGGCCCTGCAGGACTAGGGCCTTCTGCAGGGCCTGTAAGACAGAGCTATTCTGCCTAGCCTTCAATTTGAATTAACCTGATCCTCTATTCCCTTTTCCCCTTTCCTCTTCTATGAAGAAACCCTTTGTGGGAGCCCACATTTAAAGTCTTCCCTGGTCTCCTTGCTGGCCCTAGTAGGACCAACTTGGCCAGTTAGCCCTGGTGATCATCTGATGTCTACTGACTGCGGGGTTTTTTCCTCCCCCAAAATGACCCTTTAAAATGATGCTGCATTTTATGTTGTATTTTATGTTGTATTTTATGCTGTTTTTAAGTCACATTCTAATCAATGTTTTATATTTGCTGTTAGCCGCCCTGAACCCGTGGGGTGTAAATAAATTCATTATTATTATTATTATTATTATTATTATTATTATTATTATCAATAATAACAAAACACAGGCCACAGTAATGGCATACATAAATAACCCATTTTGACACCTGGGAATTTCAGTCTGAATTATCACCAACAGAAAGGTTTTTTGGGTAAAGTAATTTTAAACATTTTTTTCAGTTCATTGTGCATCATTTCCCATTACTCTTTAACCCTTTTACAATTCCACCACATATGAAAGAATGTTCCCTCAACCTCTTTGCATCTTAGGAGATGCAAGGAGGTGCAGCCGAAATTTTAAAGCCTGAAGTCTGTGACTTCAAGTAACCCCAAGTTCTTCATGCAGGTTGTGGGGAAACCAATAAGGTATTAAAACTGTGTGTCTGGGCCGGGGGGTGGGGTAAGGAAAAGCAGAGAAACATGTCTGCCTGCCTGCTTTAATTCTTGTTTTTTTGAGGGTGGGTTGGGGCAGGCACCATTTGCAATTCTTTATGAGACTGCAAAGTGCTTTGGGCTGGCCCTGCAAATCAGTTCCACCAACTCCCCGTCGGACTTTCTAAGCTGAATGTGCTTTGAATTCTCCCCATTATTGAGAATTCTGCTTTAAACGGCTCAGGACTGCAATATCTCAAGGACAGCTTCTTTCCATATGAACCTACCCTGGACCCTGAGATCATCTTCTGAGGCCCTTCTTCATGTGTCCCCTCCATGAGAGGTCCAGAGGGTGGCAACACCAGAATGGGCCTTTTCTGCAGTGGCTCTCCACTTGTGGAATGCTCTCCCCAGTGAGGTTTGCCTGGCGGTTTTATCATACACCTTTAAGTGCCAGGCAAAAATGTACCTCTTTAATCAGGCCTTTGGCTGGCTGACATCCTATGGCCTTATAAAATGTGTTGGGGAGGGGGGTTCTTGGGTTGTTTTTGTTTTTATTATGTGTTGTGTGCTTTCATATTGTGATTTTACGTTGTAACTCCCTTGAGACCTGCAGGTTTTGAATGCTACATCATCATCATCATCATCATCATCATCAATTCCTGATTATACAGAGCAGGGCTGGGGGAAGGTGTGACTCTCCAGATATTCTGGACTTTGGTTTCCATAACCATCATGCTGGCTGAGGCTGTTGCGTGGCGAGTTCCCGCCTCCCCCTCAGAAATAAAGACACGAGACACAAGAATTTGAGTTAATGGGTCAAATTAGGCCACAACTTTATTGATTATAGGAATTGAGCAGTATTGGCTTAGGCATTGGTCCTATCAACTAACCGGCTTCAGCCCGCTTGCTTGAAGCGTTAACTGCCAGTAGGGGGAGTCCCGCTGATGCACATCAACTAGGAGCTCCCCCGGGGTCACCGCTCGGGGGCGTGCCATGGGCCCACACCTCCATAGGCTTAGGACAAGGCCATGCCCCCCCGGAATCCTTTACCGGACTACCCTTTGTTTTGGGGGAATGTGATGGTGCTTCCTTCCCCCCTTCATCTGCATAATAATACCCCTACCAATGCCTAACATGATCAGCTGAGGCATTGGAAAGAGGGAGATCCTCGGCTGCACCAGCCATAAATAGAGCTGGCCACGCCTCCCGGGCCAGCCGATTGGCTGGCTGGGGTGGTGACGCGTCTGAGGATTCCCCTGGTATCGCGGGGGCTGAAAGCCAGCCCCTGCGTGTGTGGGGAGGGGCATGAAGCCCACAACCCCACCTCCTCCCTAGCTCGGAAGTGGTTTTGGGAGGCAAACAAGATCTTTGAGGTTCCCCATCCCTGGCACAATCCATCCACACACATTTTGAATTTCCTCTCGCTGCAGGGTTGAAACATTGAGGGCACCCTACTTCCCCACTTTTTCACCACACATATTTTCAAGCAAACGTCCCCCAAAGGAGAGACAGTTACTGTTTGCATCTACCCCTTCAAACCCTTCAGTCTGTTGGTGCTTTAATCAACCTTTCATCCCATCCTCCTTTCTGTCATAATAGCACTTGACTTTGACTAAAATGAAGTGCTCACATTTGCCATTTTATTGAAAGGCATTTCTAAATTAATTCAGGCCCATATGTTAATACAGAAGCGGTAAGAGGCTTTTGTGATATTTTCCCAACGCATGATTTCAGCTGTCATAGAAATGTACAGTGCGGCTCAATATGACAAAAGCAGCCTGTTGATGTACTGAGGTCACAGCTTTCGAACGGGGCTATTAATGTGCAGCGGAACAAGATGGAGATGGGGGGAGGAGGAATCACCCCATTTCTGCTTCTGCAAATAAATGTTGCACACTGAGAGTTACAAATCTGTCACTGCCAGACATAACTTTGCTGCGTACCAAACAGAGGACGTCTTTACTGACTGTTTATATGACTGGAGCTGAAAGCTAAAGCAGGGGCATAATGGCTTCCGTTACTTAACATTATTGAACACATAGATATGTTATGTCTGTGCAGCATCAAATTTGTGTTTGCTGTGGAGCTACGGAGACACACTCCATCTTTCCCTCCCTCCTGCGATGATCAAATAAAAATGTCATTGGATCTGCATAGCCTGACCTTCAGGGGACTCAATGTATTGCCCGCATTAACTTTTATGTTCTACTGCTACAGGAACGAAATGATTTCAGCCAAATAGTGCTTGAAGAATAATGCTTTTGCATAGGGATATAAAAGTATTTACTTACTTCTTCAGCCCCCGTATTCCCTCGGTTTCCTCCAATGATTCCTTCTTCCCATGGTGTAGAAATGTTCAAACTGATGGGACGGTGCATACATAATGAAGAACATGCCATTATGCCAATGGAACCAGCATTGTAAGAGAAATGATATCCCCACAGTCGTCCTTTTCTGAGAGCAAATAAATAAATAAATAAATGGACACAGAAGCCATAGATGTTGTATTTGCTGCTTCTAGGTTGTACCTTTTCATACTGAATGATCCCTGCATAAAAGAAAACAAACAGCTTATACACAGACACATGCAGAGAGACACATATACTTCCTTAGAATGCATAGAATGCTTAGAGCCAGTGTGGTGTAGTGGTTAAGAGTGGTAGATTCGTAATCTGGTGAACCGGGTTCGATTCACTGCTCCTTCACATGCAGCTGCTGGGTGACCTTGGGCTAGTCACACTTCTCTGAAGTCTCTCAGCCCCACTCACCTCACAGAGTGTTTGTTGTGGGGGAGGAAGGGAAAGGAGAATGTTAGCCGCTTTGAGACTCCTTTGGGTAGTGATAAAGCAGAATATCAAATCCAAACTCTTCTTCTTCTTCTTTTCCTGATACGCAACTTTGGATTTGGAGAAAGATGTCTGGGCCTTTTATTTGAATCCTGTGAAACTATACATACATTTGATCTCCCTCCAATAGTGGACCCGACCAACAAGATACATAATGTGGGAATCCTACTGCATATGTAATTTAGCTCTCTTTCCTAAGAATTCACAGTTCTATACAATTGAAAAGGATAGTCTGCCATCTTAAGAGCAGTTTTCCGCCTCAGTCCTTCATTTGGCTGTTGCTGACCTATTCCTAGCAATCTGGAGCTATGTGGATGCGATTACCCAAAGGATCTGAAGCACAAATATGATCTACTACCATATTCCATTTTCTGTGCTATAGCTTGCTACACACACACAAGAATGTGAAAAGGATCATTTCTGGTAATGTGTATAAAAATATAATGTCACATTGCCATATTAAGCTAGTTTTGGGGCTATTTTTTAGAGTTAGAGTATGCATCTCATGTGTTTCATGGACAATGGTCCCCTCACTTTTCCACCTGAGTGCACATGATGGAAGATATCACGTAAATAGCTAAGTATCATGTCATGTATCCCTAAATTCAAACTTCGCACCCCTTTTAAAGGTTATTTTCTTACTCCTTACTGGGGTCGATGTTGTTCAGGGCTACAGTGGAGATGGGTAAGAAAACATTTATTCTGCATTCACTTGTTCTGCAGACACCATCAGATAAATCCATAACACATTTTGCCTGAGCTTCCCTCCGTAGCTAAATTGGGTCCAGTCAGAACAGGAATGCCATGAAACTTGACAAGTGAATTCCGACCCTGGTTGATCATTTGTTGAAAACTGTCTCTGAAAGCCTGCAGAGCTTTCACCGCATTAACTTTATTGGAAACAGACGGGGAAATTTACTCTACATAATTTTTGGCATGTCAGAGAGGATTCTCCAGACCGTTCTTCAGAGACACCTGAGGACTGAATTGCAAAAGAATGAACATCACTCAATATCTTATTGGATACTTATCATCACCCAGTGCCTCTCAGGGCATATCAACATCACAAATGTAAAGAGTGATCCTATGTGCAAGGAAATGGTCTGAAGCAAGATGGTGCAACTTAAGCTGGAGTAAACTGACAAAAGTTAAAATCCTTTTCAGCAACAGGGCGGCTGCTGCAATGCCTAAGCCTGGCAGAGAGAAAACTAGTCTTAAAATACAGTGGTACCTCTGGTTATGAAGTTAATTCATTCTGGAGGTCCATTCTTAACCTGAGGTACCACTTTAGATAATGGGGCCTCCCGCTGCCACCGCGCCACCATGGCACGATTTCTGTTCTCATCCTGGGACAAAGTCCTTAACCTGAGGTACTACTTCCAGGTTAGCAGAGTCTGTAACCTGAAGTGTTTGTAACCCGAGGTGTTTGTAACCGCAGGTACCACTGTAGTGTTCTATTGCCAGGACATGTGACTAAACTGGACAGACTTAGAATCCAGCCTAAGTCCACCCCACTCTGGTTCCACCCCTGCCCCACAACCCAAATTCCTCTTTTATGGGACTAACACCACCCTTGTCTCAGCCATATTTTTAAGCAGAGGTTGGATGGCCATCTGTCATGGATGCTTTAGTTGGGATTCCTGCATTGCAGGCAGTTGGACAAGGCCCTTTGAACTCTATGATCTTATGATTCTATAAGCCCCAAATGTACTGGGATGAACAAATCACACCAACATATATTTGGCTAAGCTGGGGTTGGGGACTTAATCCTAGCTGAAGCTGACTGAAGTTGAACTCTTCAAGTATAGATAAAAGATTATTGTTCTTGATTCAGTGTCTATATGAAAACACTGTGCTGAAAGTGTGTTGTTCTACAAATGGACAGCTCACAGGATCCCTACCAGCCACAAAGGCAGTTAAGCAAGGTTGTATCCTAGCTCCTGCATTGCTTAATTTATATATAAATGATATTGTCCAGAGTTTAACATCTCCAGAGTATCATGCCCCTAAATTGGCCGCAAAAGCCATCTCTATATTATTATATGATGGAATACTTCTAACTCAAACAAAAGTAGGCCTAAAAAGATTGATGAGGGCATTCTCAGGATACTACCAAAGAGAACAGCTGGCTGTGAATTACAAGAAAACTAAAGTCATGGTGTTCTCAAGAAACTATGGGGCCCATAGATGGTATGTGGATAATCAGTTAAACAGGTTAAAGTTTTTTAAATACCTTGGCCTTGTTTTCCAGTCAACAGGGTCATGGGGAGCACATCAGAAATGTGCAAAGGAAAAAGCGCCCCAAAGTGTCAAAGTGCTGACTGCACTAAGAAGCAGCCAGCATAGTGGGAGATCCACTGTATCTCAAGCTGCTCATTCTTGTGGATCTTGCCATGGGACTGCCCCCTTAAACAGATTCTAGATTTATCCCATCTCTCCTGGGAACTCAGAAACTGCTATTAAGGGATGGGGAACTCTTAATACTCTCAAGCAAACTACAATTTCCAGAGAAGGCTAGATGATCAGAAAGGTATAAAGCAGATAATATTTTTTTTTTTAGTTTATATTATATTCCCTTCTCTGAATAGGTCAAACAATTTGGATGAAAGCAACCATGTTTGGAGTGATGTCAAGTGACTTGTTTTAAACTCTTTTTAAGGCATTGTATTTAAAATGGTTGTTTCTTGCGCTGGGACTTTGGGATGAAGAATGGGTGCTAAATCAAAACAACAACAATTCAAATCACCAATGACTACTGAATTTTGTCAGTAGGCTATCTAAGACTCATTTAGAAGAATCAAGTGCAGATGACACATTTGGAAGATATCAGAGGAAAGACCAGAAGATTATTAGTGGCATTTTACCAGAAAGAAGAGGATGCTAAATATTGCAAAAATTGCCACTATCCCCCACCCCAAAAAAATCAGAACATTCAGAGTTCTGCTCAGACTAAATATCTGTAGGATAGCCTAATGTCAGTGAGATTAGGAGATTTTCCGAGGTAAAGGGAGGCTTACATATCTCTTTCTTTTTAACCCAGGCTAGCCATCATACTTTTTGGCATAGTGTTCTGGTTAGAGTGTTATATTCGTATCAAGAAGACACAAGTTTGAATCCCCATGAAGGCATGAAACTCACTGGGTGACCTAGGGCTTTTCACTCAGCCTAATCTTCACAGTTGAGTTATTGTGAGGATCAAATGGAAGGGCAGAGAGAGGGATGGCATTTTGTCTCCTGTTTTAAATTTTTGGAAGAAAGAGAGGATGTAAATGCCTGCCTGGTGCACTCTCTCTCTCATATCTAGTAAATTCAAGTTTAGAGAGGGTGGGTAAAAAAGTCTATGGATGGGCTAGGGATAGGGAAAGAATTCAATTCAGTTCACATTGAAAGGTGAACCTACACCACTCACACTTTCGTAAACAGTAAGTGAACTTAAACACAGCTTTCCTTCAAAATCCACACTTCTCTGAATATTGTAATGAAGTTCTGCAGTCCTTATATATAATGTGTTAGTAAGCAAAAGTCTTTCTTCTTTCTTCTTTCTTCTTTCTTCTTTCTTCTTTCTTCTTTCTTCTTTCTCTTTCTCTTTCTCTTTCTCTTTCTCTTTCTGTGTGTGTGTGTGTCACACACACATACACGGACACTTGAAAATTATAGGCGGGGAAATGTGTATATTAAGATAGTTTCATGCTAAAATGCTGATGAATTTCCATAAGGATTTATTTTGCTTTTTAGGTAAACTGATGTGGAAATGTGGGAAACAGAATTTATAATCGGGAAAATGGGAAACTGATAGAAAACTGACATGGACAGATTTGCCGATCCTTCTCCCCCCAGGCCAGCAATTTCCAAGCCAGACTCTTTAAGCCACGGTTCAAAATTTGCTGGAACTTTGTGACAGCTCTTATTTGACAGCCTCAAATGCTCCTGTTGTTTGCTTGTCGTAGCTGACTAACCGTAAATCCTACAAAATGTTTATGGGCTTCAATAAATGACAACCGGACAAACAAGGCAAACAATATGTTGTGCTATTCTTTCCTACCTCTTAACAACATTGATTTCAGAAGCCACATCTCGAGACGCCTGAACAATGGGAAGTCAACACAAAGGAGTAGGTTATAGAAGGGAGGGAGGGAGTCTGAGAGTTTATTAGCGGCACTTAATTTAAGGTGTTCCCTATCAACAAATCAGCCTATAACAAAGCCCACCATTATATGATTCAGGGGGGGGGGAACTATACCTAACTGATTATTTGAAGACGAAATACATTTTGTTTGTGTATTAGCATGCATTTATTCTTAAAAAAATTAATTCCAGGCTCATCAGTAGTCTTACGCACAGATTATTCCATGGTTTTCAGGAATAATCCAACATGTGCCATGCTTGTCTACATATGTATATAATGTAGGGATTTTTTCAACCAGAACTCACCAGAACTCAGTTCCAGCACCTCTCAGCTGGGTCCAGCACCTCTCAGATGGACACCATTGTCATTCTGAGAGAAAGAGGGAGGCATTCATGGTGAGTTTCGGCACCTCTTTTTTCTAGAAAAATAGCACTGGTATAATGTAAGGTATGACTTATGTATGTGGAAACTCACTAGAAGCTGATTTAACAGATACAAACTTTTATTTCTGATTAGGCCTGGGAACCACCACAGTTGAGTAACAAACTTCTCTAAGCAGGCCACAACTCTAAGCAAGTTGACATGGGTCAACTTTCTAGGAGCTGGTTTCCTGGGTTATAGCTTTTTTTCTATTGAAGGGGCCATGTGCCAGATACTTACCTGAAGATGCATCCATTGCAGAATGTTTGCATTTGCTTGCTGCCTTCCCATATAACAAGCTATTGCCCCCAGACTAATCCAGTTCAATTCATAACCATGTTGTCACGTGAAAGGACTGTTTGCGCTCTATATGAATGCACATCCCCATCTGCCCATTTAGTTTGGAACATTGCTAAACCTGTGTCATTCTGCCCTTCGGCAACATCTGATGCCCCGAGCAGCTGCCCTGCTCCTCAGACAGCCATGAATAAGCTTCCACTTGTCCTCTCCTAGGTGTTGAACCCCTCTGACCTCAGCTGTTCTGATGGACAAGTGAGCTTCTAACTGGACTATCCCCTGAAGGACCACAGCACTGCTCATTTCAAACCTTAAGTGTTTCAGAAACGGCAGGGAGAAGAATGAGAATTGTAGAGCAGCATGCAGAAAATAGGGTATCCTAAAAGCTGGCTAGCCCATCTCCATTCCTCATTGCATAAGTAGCAATACTTCAAGCCAAATACAGAGAATCAAAGTAATGTATTAATATTAAGCTGAAGGGATGTGGAACACAGCATATAGTACTTCTAGAGGGTGTTTTTATAAAGTAACTTCCTGGCAAATTCACCCATAAAAGAATTGATTCTTTGCCAGTCACCAGTATCTGCTGAGCCCTGAAGTCTCCAGACAAAAGAGAGAGACAGAGAGACAATCTTCCCCATCTTTATTTCTAACAAGTCCTAGAAGATGTCCTTCTCCTTTCTCTGTGAAATGTCACTGCAAATCTAGATGCATCATTACACACAAAAGGCTTATATCCTAACATTTTACTCCATTCACTAGGACCAGCTGAGCAAAAAAAGGAAAGCCAGAGGCTTTTGGTCTGCTTTGGATCATGAAGTGTTTTCAGGGTGTGTGTGTGTAAGGGGGCTGGTCCTTGTTGAGGAATATAATTTAATCTAGGGATTTGAGATGACCTCTTTTGCAAATCAAGTTTGCTAGTTGGTAGCTATGCCACAGAGAGTCCTAAAGGCCTGCAGAGTGATTGAGAGAAACAGTGATGCCTGTATCTGTATACAGTCACACACACTCTTAAAGATGAATAAAACAGATATCTACTGCTTTTGATGGGGAGCTACCTTGAACAGCTCACTGGCTGGCCCTGGGGCAATTACACATCCTGGAGCTTAACCTACCTTGCATGGTAGCAGAAATAACCCCCATGCCCTGACCTCCTTGGAGAATGAGATACAAAAGTGAGAAATAGTGGCTGATTTTAAAATAAATAAATGATCCATTATATTCTGAACGGAATACGTAACCAGAGAAGAAATAACATTACTATTACAATTATTGAAATTTGTACACCACCCTTCTCCCGTAGATTGCAGGGTGGGAAAACATGACAATATAAAACATGATAAAATAGTAACTTTACTGACATCTAGTGTGGTGGATCTGTGTCTGATTTTCATTCCATAACCTCCAATAGATGGCTATGCCCCCCTTCCTTTTTAATAACTGCCTCTATAATTACTACAATTGGATTCTGCCTTCAGCCCACATAAGAAGTAGGTGTAAAACGCCGAGCGCTGGCCTCATTCTGTATTCTGTGGAAGTTGTTTCTAATTAAGCCAACCTTGGTGGCGTGGGAAGTGTCAGTAATATGTAAAGTTCCCAAAAAGCTGTGCTAATTTTTCAAGAGTAGCTGTGTCAAGCAGAGGAATTATTGAACAAGTGATAGGTTGCCCACATAGGGTGATGGAGAGTAACAATCTCAAATGCCAAGTCCTGACCTTGGTTGTACTCAAGCAGGAGGAAGGGTAGCCAGAGCTTCTTATCACAGTGAAAAATGACTTAATACAGCTGCTATTTCAAGAAAAAGTGAGACCTTCTCTTCCCACCAACTCATAAGAATTTGAGCAAATGTGTGCATGCAGCCAAGCACCCCAGTCTCAAAAGATTTTTGCTCCATCCTTAGTGAAAACGATGCCACTTATCTAAATGCTTTAAGTCCTTTTCGGGAGATCTTTGTTGTTAATTTAACAAGAATGAGGGGAGGTTGTGGGGATGAGAATGTTTGCTCTGCTCTCCCACCCCATGGTGTAGTGTTTAAGAGCAGTAGACTCGTAATCTGGGGAACCGGGTTTGCTTCCCCGCTCCTCCACATGCAGTTGCTGGGTGACCTTGGGCTAGTCACACTTCTCTGAAGTCTCTCAGCCCCACTCACCTCACAGAGTGTTTGTTGTGGGGGAGAAAGGGAAAGGAGAATGTTAGCCGCTTTGAGACTCCTTTGGGTAGTGATAAAGAGGGATATCAAATCCAAACTCTTCTTCCCTTCTTCTTCTTATCTTCCTGTGATTCTCTATGAATTGGAGGGTTAATGTCTGAAATGGGGAGCTTCTGGAATTCATGGAGGCTCCTTGCACATCAGGGGACCATCTATGGGGGGTTATGGGCTGCCAGAGCCCCCACAAAATTTTCAAGAAGTGGGCTGGGGCCCCACAAAATTCTGTGGTGCTCTGCAAAAGGACACAGCAGGACGAAGATGCTTGCCCCTGCCACGTCCTTTTGAGGATCACCAGAACACCTTTCTGTGCACAATTCTATGCAAAAGCTTTCAAGATACAGGTATTCTACTTTGAAAACACAGCTGCAAGAATGACGCAAATATTCCCTCCACATAACCAAACCCCCTCAGCTATCTTGCCTGAAGATAAGATAAATCCCTTCTTTGTGGATCATCTTCACCCCAGCCCCTGAATGTTGTTGTTGTTGTTGTTTAGTCGTTTAGTCATGTCCAACTCTTTGTGACCCCATGGACCAGAGCATGCCAGGCACTCCTGTCTTCCACTGCCTCCCGCAGTTTGGTCAAACTCATGCTGGTAGCTTCGAGAACACTATCCAACCATCTCGTCCTCTGTCATCCCCTTCTCCTTGTGCCCTCCATCTTTCCCAACATCAGGGTCTTTTCCAGGGAGTCGTCTCTTCTCATGAGGTGGCCAAAGTATTGGAGTCTCAGCTTCAGGATCTGTCCTTCCAGTGAGCACTCAGGGCCGATTTCCTTAAGAATGGATAGGTTTGATCTTCTTGCAGTCCATGGGACTCTCAAGAGTCTCCTCCAGCACCACAATTCAAAAGCATCAATTCTTCGGCGATCAGCCTTCTTTATGGTCCAGCTCTCACTTCTATACATCACTACTGGGAAAACCATAGCTTTACATGCAGTCTTCTACTTTGAGTCTGGCTCTTTGCATTGGTGCTATTGTCTACAAGCAATAAAAAGATTTTATAGAAAAAATTAATGACAAGATGCAGGCTTTGTAGCTGTGACTAAGGTCAACCTTTAAACCAGTCACCAAATGTTCTTAAGCCTCCGGGTGACCGTAACAGCTGTTGCTGAAACCACAAGTTATAGCCACCTGTGCAAAATTTCCTTGTTGCTTTCTTGGTGTCGTGGGTACTTTCTGCATGGCTTCTTCTAACAGCAGAGTACAATAAGGAAGTCAGTGGGGCTTTTCTTCATTTTTATTTCCCTGTCTTCTGCTATTAGCAGAAGCCAGGTGTGGTTGGTAGGTGACTGAGGGAGAACTGGTGTGCAGTGGCATCAATAAGGTTGGAGAGGGCTGTCTAAGAGTGCCTGTAGCTATTGGCTTTGACAGCTGCTGCTACAGTCACCTGGGGGTTTCCTAAACATATGGTGGCTAGTTCATAAGCTGCTGTGTGAACTGGATTTAAGCTTGATATTCTAGAGTGCGGAGGGTAGTTTATCCATAATTATATGCCTAGCTCCATCTGTCACCTCCTGAAGAATACTGTAAATTCTTTAAACTCCCAAGATCATTACAATATTTTATTGCACTGAATTTAGTGACTATCCTGGAAATTATAATCCATTGTCATGGTTTTCAAGATTAGAGGAAGATTTAGCCTCCAGTGGCTGAGCTATCACCTTCTTAGGAGTGAAATAAATAGGCACAGAGACAGAGCCCATATATTACCTTAGAAGTGTGGAGTTCTTTTAATTTGCTGAATGTTCAGCAGCTGTAGGGCAGAAATGCCTATATTTAGTTTACACCATTTAGTTTCCTGTTTGGGACTTGATTTCACATCTGTGGGCCATCCTGCCCCATTGGAAACCTCGTATGAAATGGATTGGGAAAACAGTTTGTCATATGCATATGGACGTTCCCTTCATTAGATGTATCTAAAGTAGCTTTTCGGTTATTTTTTACAAAGCTGTTTTCAGGTTAAAGCAGATCTTTGGATCCCAATATATAGCTATGGAAGAGAGAGAGGGGGAGAGAGAGAGAGAGAGAGAGAGAGAGAGAGAGAGAGAATATATCTGAAAAATATGGTAGGACTTGTTTTTCCTATATAGTTGTGGCCCTATGACCACTCTTAAAACAAAAATGAAGTCCTAAGGATGTTTGAGTACAAAGAAGCTGGCTGTTTCTTAAGGAAACGAAGCAAGAGAAAATGAAAAGTTATAGCATTTTTTAAAAGAAAAGAATAAAAAACCCTCACACATTATTTCCTAAAATTCCCTTAATCAGTCTAGGGTAGGAGAATGAGAAAAGGGACAAGTATTCTGAAAAGTGATTAGCAGCACTACTGACTCTTAAAACAGCATCATTACTATTCTGCGAAGCCGCTGGCAGTGAGTCATTTCTACAACTGTGACAAAAAGAACTGTGACTTGTACAACATGCTGAAATACCCTACAACTATCCTAAAGTGGTGCCCCCAATGAGTTACAATAGGTGAGACTCCACAGACACTACTTAGCAGTGAATTGTGGGGTGCAACCTTAGTCCATAGAGTTCAGGGAATGTACAAGGAGGTGTGTCTTGAACTGTGAAGGCCAATAACAAGTGGTACAAGTCAAGCATCCTGTTCTCACTGGGTGACCAGGGTGAGGATTCCAGACAGGCAGGGGTGATGTCAGGAACGTGGCCCCCCAGAACCCAGCAGAAGGATAAGCCTTGGGAAGTGAACAAGAGTCCAACTCTTCTGATGAGGCAGAAGGGTTAAACTTCAGAGCTAACAGTCCACAGGCTGGCTGTTCTGATGAGGGAGAAGAGCTAGATTCCAAAGCTGACAGCCCACGGTCCTTTCTTCACAAGGTAGACCAGGCATAGGCAAACTCAGCCCTCCAGATGTTTTGGGACTACAACTCCCATTATCCCTAGTTAACAGGACCAGCGGCCAGGGATGATGGGAGTTCTAGTCCCAAAACATCTGGAGGGCCAAGTTTGCCTATGTCTTAGGTACACTCTCCTAGTTCAGTTGCAGAGGGAGAGTTGGAAGAGGCCAATGCGAGGCCAGGCTGCAAACAGATAAGAGAGGCTCGGAAACTCTATCCACTGACAGTGGGGAAAGGCCAGTCCAATTTCCCAGTCCTAGGTCTCGACATTGGGAACGCTGCAAAGAGGAGCGGAGGGGGAGGGGTGAAAATACGAGGTTCTGGCATCATTCCTGTTGGAGGCGGAACTGTGATTCAGAATAGAACATCTATTGCCGCTTAGAGGGAGTGCGAAGCTTCGCTCTGTATGTTTGTTTCTGTAAACAAAGCTATCTTGAACTGACGGGAGTCTGCTTACTGCTGGTTAGCCGGTTCGTTACCAGAGATCGTTAGAGGTGCCAAACCAACCTTGGGGCACACCATCCTAAATTTAGGGGATTCTCCCCTCAGTCCCCTTATGAGGTCCCTTTTACAATGTTGATCCTGCCCAATGCCATTTGCACCTACAATTGTTAACAGAATATTACCAAACACCTAGCAGAAATAAGCTATGTTTCACTGAGGGAAAGGCAAAGAGGATTAAAAGAAAGAAGGAAACCCAACCAAAGGTCAATTAAGATTGGTAGGAAAACATCCATTTCCAGTCCTTTTAAGCAGGGACCCAAGTAGATCAGTGAGACCCCATGTCAAGGGTGGGTGGGAATCTCATGGGGCAAACAGTGCCTTCTCACAAGATCCCATGGAATGATCCCATCCCATGAGATGTGAGGAGAACATGATGGGGAGGTGGAACTAATGCCTTCCCCACAGCTCTCCAGGCCACATGGGCCTGGCCAAATTCCCCCCTCCGTGTGCCCAGAACTAGACTTGAAGCAAGAACTAGAAACTGTCAGTTGCCTTATGTTGGTGTACTATAAGAAGCAATAACAGGGGACAGTGCAAGGAAAAAGAAACATAAAGCAACAACCATGTTGTTATTGCATTAAAATGGCACAGAGTTCTTTTATTCCATATGCTGTAGAAAACATTACAAAAGGAATGCAGGAACTATATTTTCAGTTCAATGGATTTGATCGACCACCAACTAGATTCCCTTGGTTTATCACATTCTTTCAATGTCTGAGGATTATTGGAATTGAAAACAGGATGCCTTTTTCAAAAGCCCATCCAGATGTCATTGTGCCGCTGTTTAAATGTGTAGCAAGCTTTTTTTCAAATTCAGTTAATGTTCATGAGGTCAACAATAAGGGGCACTGATAATAATTTTTAAAACTCACCAAAAGATAGGCGGGAATTCATTCACTTCACATTTTCACATGCATCTTCCCAATTCACACTTCCTGAACCAAGAGGTGAACTGAAATTCACAACACCTTGAAATTTGCATGTGTCTGAATTTTGCAGTGCAGTTCTCCACCCCTGCCCAGTGCATGCAAAACAGCATATATTAGGGGGAAATGTGTAGAAAAACACTTATATTAGTGAACACAGCAAACAGAATTGATTGCAAGATGCTTTTAGGTGGCAAAGTTACTTATAAAACGGAGCATAGTTCGTGAAACACACGTGAAATGTGTATGAATTTTATGTGGACTTAGGACAATATCAAATGGGACACGGGTGGCACTGTGGTCTAAACCACTGAGCCCAGGGCTTGCCAATCAGAAGGTCGTGGTTCGAATCCGTACAGCAGGGTGAGCTCCCATTGCTCGATCCCAGCTCCTGCCAACCTAGCAGGTAGATAAATAGGTACCACTTTAGCGGGAAGGTAAATGGCGTTTCTGTGCGCTGCTCTGGTTTTGACAGAAGCGGCTTAATCATGCTGGCTACATGACCCAGAAAAACTGTCTGCGGACAAACGTCGGCTCCCTCGGCCAGTAAAGCGAGATGAGTGCTGCAACCCCAGAGTTGTTCACAACAGGACTTAACTGTCAGGGGTCGTTTACCTTTACCTTTTTAAGACAATGTCAAACTGGTATGGAAAGAGGGGGAGAAGTGAAACTTAAACTGGAAAAAAAGAGAGAGAAATGGAGAGTAAGCGAAATTGACAGAGTCATCTATCCCTGCTCCATGGTGCCACAATTGCTGTTCAGGCTCCGACTTATTTGGCTGCTGTTTGTTTGCTTGCTTGCTGCTGCCTTTACTAAGACACAGAAGATGACAAAAACAAGCATAAAACACTGAGATCGGATAGGGTAAGTGACTCATGTAATTCTCTTTGGACGAAACAAGTAAACAGGATCATTTTTCATATGTAGAGCTGGGGACATAGTGAGGATAAAAAGAAACATACACCAGAAAATACAACAATACTGGAATGTTGCATTATATATGGTTGCAGAGGAGGCTGAAAACAGATTGAGCTCTGGTTCACAGGTTCTGATCACCAGAGATGGCTAATAGCAGGAAATTAGAGCTCTAACAGAATTAATATTCCATAACATTGACACAAGAGTGAAATAAAAATTGTGCAAAGTAGGTGGTTGTACATATGGGTACAGCAGTGACACCACTAGTGCATGGGAAAGGATGCATGTCTTCTCCATTATGCAAATTGGAGCCTTGGGGTTATGGAACAAGCCATCTTGCATAGTGTAGAAAGACTGGTTTCCAATTCTGTAGGACTTACTTCCCAGTAGACATAGTTAGGCTTACAGCCTTGGCCATTTTTTTACAATCACTGAGTGTCGTTTCACAACCCACTACTCCTTCACTTTGTCCAATCCTTCTGAAACACATTAGATCTCCAGAAGAAACTTCTGATCCCCAAGTTGTTTTGCTTTCTGCCAACTCACACCTTTCTACCTCTCTCTGTATCAGTGTTTCTCAACCTTGGGTCCCCAGATCTTGTTGGACTACAACTCCCATCATCCCTGAGCTCTGGCCTTGCTAGCTAGGGATGATGGGAGTTGTAGGCCAAAAACATCTGGGAACCCAAGTTTGAGAAAGGATGCTCTATGTGGACCAAACTGGATGTGACATTAATTGCATGGATCTGTTCGTCTGTGTGCTTTGTGTTACATAAATAGGAGTTGCAGAGAAGGCCCTGTGGGCACTGGGTTGTAGGGGGTGGAAAGGAATAGTTTAATTTCCCCACCATCACCACACTCTGATGAAAACTGCTCTCCAAATGCTGTTTGCTGAGTCTCCCTTTCCAATGTGATAGCAGCTTCAACATGGTGGTTTCCATGGGGACCATAGAAGGGGAAAGGTTTAAACTACCTTTCTGGACATGTAAAAGGGTAAAAGGGTATTGGGAAATGATATATAATGAATTGGGGGAAAAAATGTTCAAAATTACTTTCCCCCCAAAACCAGAGTCCTTTCTGTTGGGGATAATTCAGACTGAAATTCCTAGGTGTTAGAAAAGGTTATTTATATATGCAAGAACTGTGGCTGGTGTTTTGTTAGCCCCCAAATGGAAAATGAGTGAGGTCCCAACCAAAGAAGATTGACAACTTAAGTTGACAGAATATGCACAACTTGCAAATATAAAATATAGAATAAGAGAACAAGAAGAGCATACATTTAAAGAAGATTGGAAAACGTTTATTGAATATATGGAAAATAATTGTGTACAGCTGAAAACACTGGCATTAAGACAAATTCAACAGTGTAAATAAGTTTTGATGGATGTAATAATGGAAAACCGATTGGTATAGTTTTTGTAAAATATGCAGGGTTATAAGATATGTAAAATGAACCACAGAAAGAGAAGAAGGGAAGTCATTGATATATTAAAGATGTAAAATGCTTATCTGAAATTGTAAAACAGAAAATTTACATAATAAATAAATCATATTAAAAAAATAAACAAACTACCTTTTCAGTCCCTTCAGTTCTGATGCTCCTGAGTACTCCCTGTAGTTTATACAGTGGCACCTCAGGTTACAGACGCTTCAGGTTACAGACTCCACTAACCCAGAAATAGCACCTCAGGTTAAGAACTTTGCTTCAGGATGAGAACAGAAATCGTGTGGCGGTGGCGCAGCGGCAGCGAGAGGCCCCATTAGCTAAACTGGTACCTCAGGTTAAGAACAGTTTCGGGTTAAGTACAGACCTCCAGAATGAATTAAGTTCTTAACGCGAGGTACCACTGTATTCACATTACCAAAAATATCCATGTGAACTGGAGCTGCATAATTGACATGTCTACTTTGGCCCTTTCTCATAAGAACCTAAGAAGCAACATTTTGACCTTGTCTCATGGAACATAGGAAGCTGAATCAGACCATTGGTCAGTCTAGCTTAATATTGACAGATCGAGGTTCTCCAGGGTTTCTGACAGAAGTCTTTCCTATCCCTACCTGGCAATGTCAAGGATTGAACCTTGGACTTTCTGAATGCAAAGCAGAATCTCAACTGCTACAGTCTCAAATCATACTGAAAATCTGCTTCCAAACTGTTTCTCTGATCCTCCTTTAAGCTTTGAGTGGTGTCAACTTCTGAAAGCTTGTTGCTAAGCTATCATAGAATTAGAATCATAGAATTGTAGAGTTGGAAGGGACCCCATCGAGTCCAACTCCTTGCAATGCAGAAATCTCAACAAAAGCATCCACAATAAATGACCATCCAACCTCTGCTTAAAAACCTCCAAGGAAGGTGAGTCCACAACCTCCAGAAGGAGAACATTCTGCTGTCAAACAGCTTTTACTGTCAGAAGGCTTTTCTTGATGTTTAGTCAGAATTTCTTTTCTTGTCATTCACATGAATTGGTTTGGGCCCTCCCTTCCAGAGCAGGAGAAACAAGCTTGTTCCCTCTTCCACGTGACAGCTCTTGAGATATTTGAAGATGGCTATCACATCTCCTCTCAATACCCTCTTTTCCAGGCAAAACATACCCAGCTCCTCCAACTATTCCTCATAACATGGTTTCCAGACCCTTGATCATCTTGGTTGCCCTCCTCTGCACACGTTCCATCTTGCCAATATCCTTCTCAAATTGTGTGACCAGAATTGGACACAGTATTTTAGTTGTGGTCTGACCAAGGCTAAAAATCTAAACTACATTGGTGAGTAGAGAATTCACATGTAGCAGTAGGAGTCAGGTGCTACTTCTTGGCCCACCCTTGATTTTGCACGCCACTCTCAACTTTTGGGACTGAATGTTGAGGTCTGCAAAGGGAATTCACAGAGACGGTCCATATGGTTGGGACACCTGAAGAATTTGACATCACACTCATGTCGAGCCTTCTGCAGACTTCTGTGCTCAACATACAAAGATCAGTAGCAACACAGCAAACCCATTTCCAATGCTACACCTGAGCAACTGCATGAATGTGACTGATATCTCTCGGTCATTAAGGACCATTGAGACTCTTTAATTAATGTCCCTGACTACTCATTCAGAGTTATCGAGGTAGCCCAGCTCAGAAGAGTATGCTTCCGAGACAGCCATTTCAGAAGGGTCAGACAAAATGTATAATTTTTCCTGCTACCCGGGAACATTCTGTGTACTTTTTTTTCCTTTTTTTTACTGCTGTCCTTAAATTAGCACTTGCATATAGCAAAGACATTTGAAAGCTAGCCAGTTGTTTTGTTTTTCACAAATATGCTAATGTGATCTAAATTCAGAAGCTAGAGGCTGTTGAACAAAATGTTTCAGATAAGGAAGTGGAAATATTTCTAAGGAGCCAGTTGCAACATGTGAACAAATTGGGACCAAAAAAGAAAGAAAAGGGGGGGGGGAATAAATAAATAAAAGCAGCCCACACATAGCATGAAGTAAATTTCAAGGCCTTTACGGGTCAACAGTGCAAAACTGACTTCAGGGAGAATGATGTGGTGGTTAGATTCCAAAATGCAGACTTCACGATCTGTTCAAGCCATGTTTCTCACAAGGTCATACTTTTCCGAAGGCAGCAAAATTCCTTGGCTTTTAAGAGAAGCCAAGCAGAGTGTACTGAGGAAAATATCAGATTGGGATTGGGAGGATCAAATCCCTCCTCAGCCATGGGATTTACCCAGTGACCTTCGGCTACTCACTGTCTCTCAGCCTAGCTTACCTCATAGGCCCTTGTTGTTAAGAAAAAATATACAGTACCTAAGCGAGTCAAGGATGAGGCAAAATGTAATTCGTTGATTTATTAATTCATTGGTAGATATTGTTCCACAGATGCATGGAAGTCTGAAATGGTGCCAACCAGTGGTTCCCAAGGAACTGCCCCTCTGCATGTTGTTGGATTTCAACTCCCATTATTCCTCACCTGCTATGACTGACGAGAGTTGCCTACTGCTGACTTTAAAGAGCTCTAGAAACCTCTAACATCATTTTGAACCACAAAGTATCCTAGTCTCTAATGCAGTTTTGTTTACTCCTGAATATTTATTTATTTAAAACATTTAAAACAAAATATCTAACCAGTGCTTGGAACTCAAGGGTTAGAAGATAAATGCAAACAAACGATTCAAGTAAGAAGTGCTAGTTATGACTGTGGGTGGTTGACAGTGAGAAGGTGTTTTGAATAGGATCTTGGTCTGGATTTTGTCTGAATTCAGGTTTATTCTCAGATGCCTGGTGACAATTAGGACCAGCATTGCCTTTTTCTCGTTAGGCCAGGTGCACTGAATGAATCCTTTCCTGGAAGACAGGAACCTTGTTTACTTTGTTTCATTTATGAATCACTTCCCATGACACCACCGAAAACAGATAACAATCAAAGCATCAAAAAGAAAACCAATTTCAAATCCAATACAGATACAGACTGGCCTTAAAATCTCCACATAAAAGACTTAGTGGGAAATAGGTCTTCAACAGCCACCAAAAATATAGTAAAGACAGTATCTGCCATGGGAGCAAGTCTCAGAAGGTAGGTGCTACCATAGTATAGACCCATTTCCAACATCATGCAGAACCAATGCATGATTCATATAGGATAATACATGCAGGAGCACTCCAATTGGAGAACAGCCTTTTCCAAAGGTGTCATGTGCTTTGAAGACGCTTGAACTCAGGATGAAAGGGAGAAAAATGCTAAGAGGAAGGCACACTTGGCAAACCCTCACTGTGATCAACTCCCACCCGGAAACCTATGCCCCCACTGTGGAAGGAAGTGTGGATACAGAATTGGCCTCCACAGTCACTTACAGACTCACTGTTAAAACCATGCCTTTATGGAAGACAATCTTACTTGGCTAAGAGTGATCACCAAAGAAGAAGAATAGAAGAGGTCTTCCCCTGCAGAATAGATTGATAGGTTGGGTATATAAGAAGTGAGACACATGAGGATGTGTTGACCAATTTGGCCATATCCCGCTGCTGGCATGCAGCTCTTAGTGAGTTAGCCAATGTTCAGGGATGATGGAAATTATAGTCCAGCAACGTCTGAAAGGTCCCCCCATGCCTGTTTTAAGATGAAAGCAACATTGAATGTTGTTTCAGAAAAGTGGGGATCCAAATCAATTAAAATAAATATAATTGATTGTGTGGGTGCACATCCAGAACCTTCAAATATTCAAACTGATATCTGTACTGCATACTCGTCAACTGCCCTGATAAAACCAGGACATCCCAGTTTGGGGCTCCATGATATCTCTTGGGTCACATGACTCACGCAGGAACGGAGTTATGTTGGAGGGTATGAAATTGGCCATGGGACCTTGCTGCTTAAGATGAGGAAATGGAATTGTAAACTCTAGTGAGTTTCACCCATACTTACTTGAAGTCGATGTGAAATAGAGAACATTTGGATCCTCTGTTTTCACAGAGAGCTGTTAGCAGAGGAAGAAACCCAGGTTTGCAGCAAGACTATTGCACACTCAGCATAGAGTCATAACTGATCTTTGGTCACCCCGACAAGCATCATACATTAGAAGGACAGAAGGCCCCAGATGTCAACCCTGGGATCTCCAAGTTGGCATGGAAATGTCCCCAGGCTGTTACACTGTCAAATTCACACTTTTTAGATGTTCTCTTAAATCTTGAAGATGTTCACCTTAAAATGTAATACGTGAGGGGCCCTTAATCAGTAAGCTTTGCCCCTGGTGATGTAAGATTGCTTCACATTCTCAGAAGCTTTGTGTTGTTGTTTAGTCGTTTAGTCGTGTCCGACTCTTCGTGACCCCATGGACCAGAGCACGCCACGCCAGAAGCTTTGTAGCAGCGGATAAAGAACTTTCTGCATTTTAACAATGGTAGCTCTACCTGCAGCCTATTCATACCAACAGAAGATGAAGTATTTTGCAATTAGGTCTGCAAGATTCAAGCAAATGATCGGCAGGGATAACTGATTGCATCACTAATCCCAGTTTTAAAAGCCACAAGAGACAATGCAGAGGCTGTTACTGTAGCAGGCTGCTGCCACCTACAGACCAAAGGAATGTGTCCCCAGTGGAAAACAACTGCATTGCTTATAAGGATCTTATGGGTGACAGAGGCAGTGTAATGGCCTCCAGGTGGAATTGTTTTCACTGACCTTTGAGGTTTGCACAAATGGGGCTTTTGCCTTTCAACAGCAGCCTGACTCCATATATTGCCATTGGCTTTTGAAATTCATGCATTGTGGTAGGTCTATGGTTTCCTCTCAAAAGGAAAACAACAGCAGCCATCCAAAAGCCCCACCAAAAGAAAGGGGTCACGAGTAAAGCTGCAATTCTATAGCCATTGACTTGGGAGTGTGTTTCATTGAACTCAGCTCACATTTGAGTAGACAGGTATAGGATTGGACTGTATTTTACACTGAAAAGCATTGGAATGTGTCTTATCTTGGCAAGACTATTATAAGTCCAGCTGAAATCAATGGAGCTACTTGCAACGAAATGCTTCTTGATTTTTAATACCCACTCATCTTGAGCACACAAATGCACCACCTATTCAGATCTAATAGATTTTGATATGATAATTTCAGAGACAAACTCCACAACCTTTTTAAATTATTCTCTTTGTGTTTCCAAGTTTTTAAAGATTAGATACACACAGAGAGACACAAACAACCTATGACCTGTCTAAAAGTAAAAGATCTTATAGACTAACCAACGTGTTATGGCCTAAGGTTCTGTGAAATAAAGTCCACATTATCTGATGCAGCAGTCAAACATGGCTGCCACTCTGGTTGTGTAGCATAAATTTAAGCAAATTATGCATAACTATGATTTGATTACATATAGTTCTAGGTGAACTGCCTCTGACATAACAGTCCAGCATATAATATTTGTAATATTTAGATATAGTTCTAGGTGAACAGCCTCTGACATAACAGTCCAGCATATCATTAGGTAAACCATGTATAATCATCATTTGATTATAATGTTTAAAAATAGTTTTAAGTGGAGATTGCTCGATTTTTGCTGAAGAGTGTCTGAATGTGTGACCACTTTTACAGTTATAAAGACTTAAGGCTGCAATCCTACAAACTTCCCTGGGAGTAAACCTCGTGGAAATCAATGGCAACTGCTTATGCGTTGACAGGTCTTACCTTGCTGGCACATGTTAATTTATCATTCATAGCTATATCCCACACCTCTTTATACCATTCTTCCATTTTACATTCTGCTTGCCCCTTCCACTTCCTAGCTATCATAATTTGTGCAGCTGTCAATAAATCTGTGAGCATTTATTGAAAATTTAAATTTATTGAGCACTTTTACAGTTATGAAATAGCTATAAAGACTTAAGGCTGCAATACTACAAACTTCCCTGGGGGTAAACCTCATGGAAAACAATGGGAACTGCTTATGCATTGACAGGTATAATATTGTGTTGTGATGTACATAGCTTTTTCCTATTAAAATGCAAAAAAATAAAAAACAATAAACTTGACTAATCTCTGTTCCCCAGTCTAATTTAGCACTTATGTACAAAAAAAAAAGCTACAATCCATCAATCAGCTGTTTGATGGAGAAACCGGAGAAAGGGGAAGGATTATGGGCTGTGTCCATCATTCTCTGTCCAATAGTGCAAGGACTCTTCCACTAGTGAATGGGTGAACTTTTTTGTTGTGCAACAGAGGAATCTAATCATAGAACCGTAGAATTGTACAGTTGGAAAGGATGACAAGCTTCATTTAGTTCAACCCCCTGCAATGCAGGATATATTTTTTTGCCCAATGTGGGGTTCAAACCCATAACTCTGAGATTAAGAGTCTAGCAGAAATGGGTTAACAAAGCAGTTATGTACCAGCAACCTCTTTGTGCAATCTCTTGTGCAAATGCCACTGACCTCAAACATTTCACCAACCCCAAACCATTATACCACTAAGTGACTTTAACTTTGCGCTACAATGGATTCAATAATCCTTCAGGATGAGATGCTCTGCTCCTCACTAAGTATTCAGCTTCTATTACAAGGTTATAAGGAGGTCAGGGTCTAGATGTTACTGGGCAATAATTCATTTATTTTTATTTTTATTTGTACTTCCGTGTTGGAATTTGCACATGAATATGATTCAGGCATACTATAATACATACCTCTGTCTTGAACGTTAGACATATGTTTACCTAATCTTTATGAAAAGAAATAGGAGAGGTCTGCCAGGATGCTTGCCTTGCTGTAAGTAGCAACTGTCACAAGAAAGGGAGGTGTCAAGCTCTGATTTAGTATTCTTTGCCTTAAACTACCTTCGTGACAGAGGTCATAGGCTGCTTTGAAGACAACGTACTAAATCACACTTCACTCCCCCCCCCCTTTGCTCACTTTCTCGTGACGACGTGTGCGTATAGCTAGACATTCATTCATAGGATTCATGTCAAAGCCATTTTATAAAGTAGAGAGAGAGGCTGAGAGAGGTGAGGAGCCCAAGATTGCAACATTATTTCTTCCCCACCCCCCAGCCCAAGTATCCAACTGTTTCATTGCAGATTTATGTGTCGATAGATTATGCCACTACAGTGGTACCTCAGGTTACAAACACCTCAGGTTACAAACACTTTAGGTTACAGACTCCACTAACCCAGAAGTAGTACCTCGAGTTAAGAACTTTACCTCAGGATGAGAACGGAAATTGTGTGCCGGCGGCGTGGTGGCACCAGGAGGCCCCATTAGCTGAAGTTGTGCTTCAGGTTAAGAACAGTTTCAGGTTACGAACGGACCTCCGGAATGAATTAACTTCATAACCAGAAGTACCACTGTACTACAATTGTTGCTAGGTCTGCATTGCATTGCTATGCAACTGAATGCAGAACTGAAAACAAACAAACAAGTGGACCACACTTATCATATTCATGGAGCATTTGTGAGTAAGGGAACTGAAGCACACAGGAAGAAATGCCACATGGGAGAAAGGTAATGGAGGCTGCAAGAAGGTGGAAGGCATGGGGGGAAAGGACCATAGAGCTTGCTGAATCCCAGCTCATGGCCAATATGGCTGATGCAATGGAGGAAGAGGAGCAGGTTCATTTCAGTCCATTATGAACTGGAAAAAAATGTTTAAAATAACATTTTCTTTTAAAAAAACCATCAATGAAGCTTTTCTTTTGGGAATTCTAGGTGCCGAAATTCCAGCAAATCAGAAAAGACTATTTATGTATGTGACCACTGTTGCTCAGATGTTATTAGCCCAGAGATGGAAAAAAGACAAGAGTCCCTACCAGAGAAGAATGGCAGATTAAGTTGACGGACTATGCCGAAATGGCAAAAATGACTGGAAGAATCAGAAACCAGGAAGTCCAAAATTTCAATAAGGAATGGGGGAAATATATAATTGACCTTAAAAACCATTGTAAACAATTAAAATTACTAGTACAGTGGTGCCCCGCAAGACGAATGCCTCGCAAGACGGAAAACCCGCTAGACGAAAGGGTTTTCCGTTTTGGAGGCGCTTCGCAAAACGAATTTCCCAATGGGGTTGCTTCGCAAGATGAAAAAATCTTGTGTCCCCCCGCGGGGTTTTTTCCGCTTTTTCCGCCCTTTTCCTAAGCCGCTAAGCCGCTTATCAGCTGTTCCGCTGATAAGCAGCTTAACAGCTGATCGCGAAAAGCCGCTTGACAGCTGTAGCGCTAAACCGCTAAGCTGTCAATGGGCTTGCTTCGCAAGAGGAAAAAACCGCTAGACGAAGAGAATTGCGGAACGGATTCTTTTCGTCTAGTGAGGCACCACTGTACAATTGGAAAAAAACACTTGTAGTTTGATGTTGAATTTTGGGTATAATGGTGATTTAAAAGATTTGGATTAGTAGACAAGATGCAGGAGGAAAATGTTAATATAAGGATGCACAAAGGGGAGGAGGGAAGTTCAGGAGATCCTTAGGAATTCTCTTTTTATGTTGGTTGTTTGATAATGGTTTGTAAATTCTTAAAATCTGAAAAACTCATATATTTTTTTAAGAAGGAGGAGAAGGAGGTCAAACATGATTAAATATAATTTTGAACATGGGTCTAAGATGGAGGGGCTCATAGCATTAGCACAACACCAGCCCTGGCTTGGCTTTCTAAGCACCAGCCAGGGGAGGGTGAGAGCACACCCTAGAACTCATGATAGTATTAATTCATCAAGTAGTAGCTTTCACTAGCATTTCCCCCACTCATCCATGAGTTACCTAATTTGTTTATTTTTTCCTTCCTCTTTTCCATACACTTGGATGATAGTGCAAAAGAGAGAGCTGTGGTTTGTAATTATTTGCTGGGGGATAGAATCTAACCCTGCTGTTTACACTTTGCTTTTGCAATCAAATCTCTGAGAAGAATGATGACCCACGTATTCCCCCAAATCACTGTCACTGGGGGGTGCTGGGAAAATTACCCATTGTGGTTAGAAGCTAGAACTGTCTGTCAATAGGAAAGAACCACACATTTTCCTAAGCTCTCCCAAGTCAACTTGGTTTCATTTCTCAGAAAAGAAAAGTGGGGAGTGGCCCACTTTAGGCTTTATGGAAAAATCAAGGCAACAGAACTGAACTACTGAGAGGGTTAAGTAGACTCTACATGTCTTGTTATCAGTGTAATCTGAATCAGTGAAATGTGAAACTGCCCTGAATCACCTTGACCCATCTCATCATTTGGGGTACACACAGACCCAATGAAGACCCCAATATATTTCACGGGGTCATAAGTTTGGAGGGTGTAATCAAGAGAGTTTTGATAGTACCAGTCTGAATGGGAAACTGCCTACTTTCTATTCAAAAGGCACATTCCTTTAAATATTCTTTGGATTGTAGGTTTACTGAAATGTAATTGCGTGTTGAGTCCCACAAGCCACCCCCCACCAAAAAGTCACACATCACACATAATTTTTGTTTAAGGTTTTTGGCATAATTTTGGCCACAACTTTATTCAAAATACAAAAAAAGTGAGTGGTTGCTTAGGCATTGGTTATGACTATCTGGCCATGCCCAGGGACAGAGCTGACTTCCGGATTCCAGCGGAAGCCAGCGTGGGAAACAAGTATTGGGGAGAAGATGAAGCTGGGTATCAGTCCATCACTTCTCACCCTCATGTTCCGGTGGGGCTTGCACGGCCCAAGTCCGACTCCGGGGACAAGGACGAAAAGAATGGCAAGCCTCTGGATTCCTTTAACGGAATTCCCTTTTCCGCACACCATTGGAGGGGTAGGCACTTACCCCTCCACCAACCAATTTTAACCAATGCCTAACCGCCAACCTTACAAGTTGTGACGATTTGCTACGCAGTAGGCAAAAACCAAATGGCACCAGCCAATCAGCCAAATGGCAAAATTCCTACCAGGCCCCCGCACCAAGGCGGACGACCCCCATGACAGGCATAGCAAGGTCAATCGATCCAGAAAAAAACCCCTCTATTAAAGGGAGGGTGGGCGGGTGATCCGATGCAAAAGGCCAAGAGGACGACCCACGTTGGGCGTCCTATATTTATAGCCTCTGACCCCTCCTCCGAATTTGGCAACATACAAAACTCCCCAGTAACCAAATTAACCATTAAAGTCCCGGTTTAGCCAAACTGCCCATTCACAGCAGGGTGGCTTGTATTCCCCAACCGCAACACGTGCTCTCATTTAGGGAGAGCACGCTTTGCACTCTTAGTCCACAGGGCATGTTGTAGTGGTGATCAAATAGAGACCAGAGTAAGGGGAAGGTGATCTTTCTGATGCTAAATTAGAAAAGGAGTTAGTTTGTAACACTAAACAGGAATTCAAACCTAAGAGAGCTTTCCCTATCCTTTGTACACATATATTCGGTTGTTTATTAGAATAACAAAGGAACTCCTGAATTAAGAAAATAGAAGCACTAATCAGCTATTCCAACCAAATTCTTCTAAAAATAAAAGGCATCCATCAAATATATGTGACAATAACAGCATCTGTGCCGCTGGGAGCCATTGAACCTGCAGCAAATCTAATAAGAAACAATATGTTACATGGCTTAGAGTGCCTACAGAGGCAGTTGGAATTTTTTTAGTTCCTTCTTACAAGTAAGGGTGCCAATAAGTCTTAGGTGTTTAAAGAATCATGATGTGCTTAAGGCACTATCCCTCAAGGAAGAATTAAAAGATATCATACCCTCCAATATGTATCCAATGGAGATAGGGACATTCTACTCCAAAATAATAATAATAATAATAATAATAATAATAATAATAATAATAATAA
>JAXCMG010000208.1:180986-233539 GCA_034642415.1 Podarcis siculus | reverse complement strand
AATAATAATAATAATAATAATAATAATAATAATAATAATAATAATAATTTTATTATTTATACTCCGCCCATCTGGCTGGGTTGTCCCAGCCACTCTGGGCGACTTCCAACACATATAAAAACATAATAAAACATTTTTAAAAATTAAAACTTCACTATACAGGGCTGCCTTCAGATGTCTTTGAAAAGTTGTATAGTTACTTACCTCCTTAGCTCGGGGTCGCATAACTCCATAACTCCATACCTTCCAACATTTGAAAATAGGGACATCCTACCATACCCTCCAACATTTCTCTGATGAAACTAGGGATGTAATAAGGAAAAGAAACATTCCAGGTTCAAATCAGAAACCAGGACGGCTTCTGTAAATCTGGGACTGTCCCTGGAAAATAGGGACGCTTGGAGGGTCTGCCATTTTGCACCCACCAAAAGAATAAATAAATTATAAGAACCCATGTGAAAGAGGCAGAGAAACAGAGGCCCCTTTTGCAGGAGAAGAAAACTTCTGAGAAATTGGAGAAAAGGTATTAGCATAGCACTGACACCACTGCCCTGGGGGAACTGAACTTAAAATGTAAAATGTACATAAAATGCAGAGCGCACAGGCAAACACATGAGAGCGATGACACATCAAGACATATCGCTCAAAGAGATACTTTTTACATTGATCTCAATATGCACAGTGGCCCTGCATATTAGCTAGCTGCTCCTACGTGGTTGAAATTACCTCTTTAAAAGACAGCAAGCAGTCTTCCGATCACTTCATATGCAAATCTGGGAATCTGGAAAAGCACTGATTCTGAAGTGAAACCCTGTTCCAATCCCCTCATTGGTCTGGGCCTATTGGATCAGGTGTATCTGCTTCAAAATCATGGGTTCCTATCCCATACTATTAACAAGCACATTGAGATTACTGAAGAATGGCGAATTCTCCCTTGGCACACCAGAATAGCTTTTTCCCATACATTATTATAATGAGACACAGTTTTTCAATAAAGCTGTTCTGGAAATGCCAACTGTTCCGCATTTAAATCCGATTTCCATATGCATTGCAGAGGGGAAATAGCACCAGCTGATTTTCTGTACAGACACAAAGCTTTGCTGATTTCCGAAATCATGGTTACGTTTCCCATAAATTTGAATCCATTATGGCATCAGCTCTGCTTGGGTAGTGCTAAAAGGAGCGATACCCCTGGTGTTGGTGATGTTATTAATGCATTAAGAGTATATATTTGGGAATTATAGGGACAGAACTATTCAAACTGTATAGAAACTTAATCACACATGCTACTACAGCGGCAATAATGTTACTTGCCCAAAAATGGAAAGAAGAAGAAGTCCCAGCAAAGGAAGAATGGATACAAAAACTTATGGAATATGCAGAAATGGCAAAACTTACCGGAAGAATAAGAAATCAAGATAACAAACTTTTTCTAAAAGAATGGAAACAGTTAAAGACTTTAGATTGGGTTTATTGAATATTTACAGATAAATTATAAACAGATAAGAACAATGGCAGGATTATTGTAATAAACTGCACTTTTCTAAGAGTATATATTTAAAGTAGATGAATAAATAAGCAAATAAGCAAATTAAGATCACTGAATACACAATTCTGCACCAAGCTCTAACTAGCTAATTCAGATTCCACATAAAATTCCTGATGGGGGAATCAGGTGCCCTACTATGCAGGGAACAGTCCTCGGTTTGAAGGGATTTCAGAAATAGAGTTGGGAGGAGAAATTAAGCTGTGTTCACATCTTAATGCAAACCTCCCTGACACTTCTTCAAACACTAGGTGAACCAAAAGACAGCTAGCCTTCACAATTAACCGTTCTCTGAATTTTGCAGTGTTGTTCTGCCACCAAATCTAGTGTACAAGCATGTGTATATTGGGGGGTGCATAAAAGTGCATACATTAGTGAAAATAGCAATAAAATGTATTATATTAGAGGAAATTGCTTGCAAAAACATGCAAATTGGGCAAAAATGTGTATATTAGGAGATATGGGCGCAAAAATGCAACAAATTTTCACGATTTATTAATTTTAAAGAATTGCATAATGCTGTGGAAATGTGGCAGACTGGGTTTAGCATTTTTTTAAATGAGAAACAGAAATGGAAACAGCCTGATTCATCTGTCATCAGAGGACCTTCCTCCATTTGAATGTTACAGTAGGGGAAAAAATAACTTTTGTCTAGCTAAGGTAAACTATATAGAAAAGGTCTGTACAATATGGGAGTTCTAATACATACTATTTCCTTAATGGGCAAACAGTTAAAGACTTTAGATTGGGTACTTAAGGGTCACCTTTAAATAACGGTTAAGATGTACAATTGCAGTATGAAAAGCTTAGCTCCTTTCATATCCTCACTGTGTTGTTCCCCAGTAGGACTCTTGGTCCTTTAGGTAAATTCAAACGTGAACAGATTTATTTCAGAGTAGTATGGTGGAAAACGAGCTCCAGCTTCCAGGCCCACAATGACTTCCTCCTGTCTCTCACCTCTATGGGAACTTCTTCTTCTCCTTGACCCAGGAACTTACTATACATATATCTGCTTACCCTATTATTTTATATATACATAAAAGACAGGATGATAAATTAAGAACAGACTCCAATACTACCATGGCTGGAGAGGGGAAAGGGGGTTATATCATTTAAAGGATTTTTACTTGAACTCCAAGCAGATAAGAGGAAGGGTATTGCAGGAGAAACTTGGAACCGTAGGGTGTAATTGGCTGGCCCCAAAACAAATGACCTCTTTTATATCACAACATGAAACGAGGCTCAAGCTGGCCGCATCTTGCAGATTTTGAACAACTTGTACTTTCAAGTGTTCTTACCACGGCAGGATTGACATCTAAACTACACAGAATATTTTTATGGAGCCTAAAAGACTGTGGGGAAAGTGACATAGGAGATACTCCAGATGACTCTGGTTGGGGGAGAACTTGGGATAATCCTACAATGAATATAATTTCAGCATTCAAAAGAAGCTATGCTCAGAATAGTATTGCGGTGACATTTTCATCATTGGTGGGAATGTCCTGTGATAGCCTCCTTTGCAGAATCTGTGTTTATTAAAATAAACCAAATAAACAGCACAGGATTTGTTAACAGTGTCCCCACTGGCACTATTAAGTGTTTGGGACAACCAGAGCACAGATGGAAAAAATAAACCAATAGTCTCATTGATGACTAGAATTTTAATCTCTAGATCAGGGGTAGGAAACCTAAGGCCTGGGGGCCGGATGCGGCCCAATTGCCTTGTGAATCCGGCCCACAGACTGTCCAGAAATCAGCGTGTTTTTACATGAGCAGAATGTGTCCTTTTATTTAAAATGCATCTCTGGGTTATTTGTGGGGCACAGGAATTAGTTCAACCCCCCCCCCCATATAGTCCAGCCCACCACATGGTCTGAGGGATGGTGGACCGGCCCACAGCTGAAAAAGGTTGCTGACCCCTGCTCTAGATACTGGAAATATTTGGAGGCATTCCATGAAAAGATACGTATTTTGGCCATATCAGATCTTGGGTGTTCCCACTTTGAGCAGGAAGGTCTGAAAGGGACTTGTAAGTACATTTGGATTAACACACTTTACATTCATACAAACTAGGAGCCTATCCTCTTTGCATGGAGTATTTAAAACATCTTTTCCTAGCAGAAGTTAGAATCCCCCCTCACTGGCACACACACCTAGGGATCTTGGGGATGGGGCCATTGTGCCCCCTCCCCGATTCCCTTTGCTGATATTGAGAACATCTGAACAGGGCTATGGATATTCACATGTATGGACGCAATGAGAACCTAAAGAATATGGCAAAGACACCCCCATATCTCCCATTTTAATTTCCCTCAATATGTCTGGACCATTTCAATGGCACATTCATCAATGAATGTGCTGTTCTTTTATGATTATCCTGTCATTTAAAAAATATTGCTTGTGAGTAAACCAGTGGGAGTTTGGACATGCCATCTTGATTCTCCAATCTACAGCTAACACACCAGATAATTCAAAATCAATATGATTAATTAGTATCGCTTTTATTTTATTCCAAGAGTTTTAAGCTGTTGTACAAAATGATGCATCTTTATGAAGTTTCCTATGTGTGATACATCACACCTGGCTGTGTCAGCATATATCATTATATTGAATTATTGAATTGTTTTGCCTCATTAAATGGAAGTGTTTTTATAACTTCCTCAGTGATTTCTTTTGCTTCTCAATTTTTTCCCCAGCGTATCCCCAGATGCCTTCTAAAATATTTTCAAGTATGAAATCTTAATATATATCCCCCCCCCCCCTTTTTTTTTGCTGAATGATTATATTTCTTCTGGTTACGAGCCTTTGAGCCCTTAAGCATGGCACTTCCTCTGGCAATATGGGAATAATGTTTTCTTCCTCCTCCAGGCTGAACCCAATAAGAAAATGCAAGTGGAAGAATACTTGAGTACAGAGGGTGGGCTGCCTCAGCTCTAGAACACTGCGGCATCAGGGGGCCACTTCCTTATGTGAATGTGGTACCAAACCAAACCTAGGATCTTCATGTCCCCTCATATTATCCCACACATAGGGCTTTTCAATGGAGTCAATTGATGCAGGATGTATTTGCAAGCCTATTTCCTTTGAACTTGCTTCATATCCAGTGCTAGGTCTTTTTAATCCACGTTCACACAGCATTATCCAAAGTACATATGTATCCCCAGAGATGGAAAGAAGACAAAGTCCCTGCCAGAGGAGAATGGCAAATTAAACTGTTGGACTATGCCGAAATGGCAAAACTTGGTGAAAGCTCAGCTATATTAGTCAAATTACAGCGTTATAAATGCATTGTGACACTGTGACACCAGATGGCGCGGTAGAGATGAAATTGCAGCTCCATGATATTTTCCATTGTGAGCTGTACAATGGTCCCCGCTCCCCACCCCCCACCCCCGCCGCTGCCGCCCCGAGCATTTTCAGAGCATTTATTAAAATAGCTGTGTAGACTCTTGAGAATCCCATGGATTGCAAGAAGATCAAACCTATCCATTCTTAAGGAAATCAGCCCTGAGTGCTCACTGGAAGGACAGATCCTGAAGCTGAGGCTCCAAGACTTTGGCCACCTCATGAGAAGAGAAGACTCCCTGGAAAAGACCCTGATGTTGGGAAAGATTGAGGGTACAAGAAGAAGGGGACAACAGAGGACGAGATGGTTGGACGGTGTTCTCGAAGCTACAAACATGAGTCTGACCAAACTGCGGGAGGCAGTGGAAGACAGGAGTGCCTGGCGTGCTCTGGTCCATGGGGTCACGAAGAGTCGGACACGACTAAACGACTAAACAACAACAAGATCTAGCATGAGTCAGGTCTGGCATCCCGAAACTCGGCCCTCCAGATGTTTTGGGACTACAACTCCCATCATCCCTGACCACTGGTCCTGTTAGCTTGGGGTGGTGGGAGTTGCAGTCCCAAAACATCTGGAGGGTCAAGTTTCGGGTAGCCTGACTCAGGTCATCCATTGAGCTTCATGGTGAAGTTGGAATTTGAACCTCAGTCTCTCTGATGCTAGCCTGACACTCTATTAAAGATAATAAAATAAATAAATAATGTTTTAGTTTCTCAGATTAAAGTTTTACAATCACATATCCAACATACAACACAAAGACAAGATTCCAAGGAATCTCCTGGACTTCCCTCCTCCCTTTTGTGGGTCTTATTGTTAGTCATTTCCTCCTGCATCTTTTATAATAATCCAAATCTTTTACATCTCCATTATGTCCACTATTCACCATTAAGCTACAAGTGTTATTCCAATCCTACTAACAGTTTTAGCTGTTTACAATGGTTATCAAGATAAATTATAAATTCCCCCCGTTCCTTATTAAAATTTTCCCTGATTTCTGATTCTTCCGGTCATTTTTGCCATTTCAGGATGATCCATCAATTTAATCTGCCATTCTTCTCTGGTAGGGACTTGATCTTCTTTCCATCTCAGACACTCTAAACAGCTATATCATCCTGGCTCTCTGTGTGGTTTCATTAGGCATACCCTTCACATTTGATGGGTTACACATCTGTTTGGCTATGCATTCTCAGGTACAGAGAGAAATGTGAAAATCAGACCCAATTCTGGGAGAAGAAATTATATTGGAATCGCTGTGTCAGTTTAATAAAATCCTGGCTATTCCCCGAGGTTCAGATTGTTAATGAGAGTATGACAAATGTGAAGCTGGTAAGTGGTAATATGACCAAAAATGAACCTTATGACAATTGGGAGTTTTGCATTTGCCTGAAACCAGATTCTTTGCATGCAATATGGGTCATTGCTGTAATATAAGGCCCAGGTTTGACATCAATAATTCAAAAAATCCAGCAAACTTCCCTTTGGGGACAGATTCCGTGAATAGTTATCGTTAGTTTTCAGACACTGGTAGTAAAAGACACAACAAAGCTGACTGGGACCGACTGTACACTAAACTCTCTCCTAATGTTACCTAAGGGGCAAACTGCTTGTTCCACTGCAGCTGTCAGTAATGAAGCCCTAATGTCTCCTTCTCTCATGCAAAGTACCCTCAGGAAGGGGCGTTTTGGATTTGATGAGGACAGGAGAGAATGAATGGAGTGCTTTGACTGCTTCATTGCCAGTCCCTTTTCTCTCTGAAATTTCACACTTACCTGGTGCTATAGACCTGCATTTGCCTCATCAACACTGGTCAGGAAGCCTAAAGATGTAAAGCAGGAATCATGGACTGGCTGGACACAGAGGAATGGTGGGAGGAACCGGCTGGGGTACCACCAAGAAAAGAAGGCTCAGAGCCTGGGGAGTGGTGGTAGGACAATGATGAGTGGTCAGAGGGAGAAGAGGGAGAAGACCAGGAAGAGGAGGTGTTGGAGGCTGAAGAGGGAGCAGGGCTTAGTGAGCTGAGAGAACCTGTGGCAAATAAAGACAAGAATCAGGAGCAGAAGATGAAGATGAAGCAGGCCAATGGGAGGAGGGAGGTCAAGAGCGAGAGATGAGTCAGGCTGGCAAAGTGGCACAGGTATCTCTCCCTCTTTCTCCCCAAACCAGAAGATGGCTGAAATGGGTGGAGCATTGACAGGCTGCCCACAGGCACAGTCTCTGATTGCTTGGGACAAGCATTGGAAATTTCAGGGAAGAGAAACTGATGTGGGTATGGCTGTGTAAAGTGGTAGGATCCTGCTTAAAATGTATAGTGCAGGAGAGGATTCTAACACAGCACTGAGCTGCGCTGAGCACATGAAGGTTGGGAGAGGAGAGAGGAATGGCTGAGGTCCCAAATACATTTGGAGTTGGCCCAATGTACGTTTGCTCACACCCCCTATGGAATTTGAACCCTTATAAGATCTTTGAACACCAGAAGAGGTCTTAAACACTTTGCAGTTCTAGTCATTTATGGTGAGGGCATCGCATCAAGCCTGTGTTGATAGGCTGGTCCACACATTCATATTTCCTTGATGGGTATTAAGCAGAGATTATTGACATGACTGAATCATCATCAGTTTTCCATTTCACCACAAACATCACTTTAAATGTACTGCTTTTCAGCTGCATATTTCTTTGATTGTCATAAGTTCATGTATGCTACAAATCTCGTGCAGCAAACAGTACAATTATTAAATTGAATTCTTACCTGGGAGTAAGCTCAGTTGAACTTACTTGGACTTCTAAATGGATCTGCATAAGGTTGTGATGTAAAACATCTAGTTATAAAGTTTGGAGAAGAAGATCAGGGTTAACAACTTACTTAGGCATCGAGACACCTTTCCTCAGTTCATCATTAAACTATTCCAATTGCCCAGTTAAAAATCTGATGCTACTTACTTTTTGCATTTCAAAGTATAGTTAAGAACACACATGGTGTCTTCTTAATAGTAGCTTAACGGAATAACATTGGCATTTGTGTCTTAAGCACTGCAAAGAAGCACCGAATGTTCCCATCAAAGAACTAAAGGCATAAAGCTTGATGAATAGGCGATATTTCTAAAATAAATGATCAATTTAGAGAAGCAAGTGGATTAAAAAGTACATGATTTTTCACTGCATCATTTTCAAAATAAAGCCTTCGATCATGTCTAAGCTGACAGTGCTATTAGGATGCTAAGGGAGATAATGGTTAGGACTGAATCGGGAAGGTGCAGCCTATCTATTTATAGCCTTGTTTTTGTCATTTACTAAGCCCAGGGACGGGGACGCGGGTGGCGCTGTGGGTTAAAGCCTCAGCGCCTAGGGCTTGCCGATCGAAAGGTCGGCGGTTCGAATCCCCACGGCGGGGTGCGCTCCCGTTGCTCGGTCCCAGCGCCTGCCAACCTAGCAGTTCGAAAGCACCCCCGGGTGCAAGTAGATAAATAGGGACCGCTTTCTAGCGGGAAGGTAAACGGTGTTTCCATGTGCGGCTCTGGCTCGCCAGAGCAGCGATGTCACGCTGGCCACGTGACCCGGAAGTGTCTCCGGACAGCGCTGGCCCCCGGCCTATAGAGTGAGATGGGCGCACCAACCCCAGAGTCTGTCAAGACTGGCCCATACGGGCAGGGGTACCTTTACCTTTACCTTAAGCCCAGGGACACGGGTGGCGCTGTGGGTAAAACCTCAGTGCCTAGGACTTGCTGATTGAATGGTTGGCGGTTCGAATCCCCGCGGCGGGGTGAACTCCTGTCGTTCGGTCCCAGCTCCTGCCCACCTAGCAGTTCGAAAGCACCCTTAAGTGCAAGTAGATAAATAGGTACCGCTTTATAGCGGGAAGGTAAACGGCATTTCCGTGTGCTGCGCTGGCTCGCTAGCTGCAGCTTCGTCACGCTGGCCACGTGACCCGGATGTGTCTTCAGGCGGCACCGGCTCACAGCCTCTTGAGTGAGATGAGCACGCAACCCTAGAGTCGGACACGACTGGCCCGTATGGGCAGGGGTACCTTTACCTTTACCTTTAAGCCCAGTGCATTTTCTTTCAGATGTTGTCCAATACTGACAAATGATCAAATCTTGGTAAAATGCTGTGGTTTTACCCACTCTCTGATGGACATTTCATATATACATGCATATAATTTGATTTCTCATCCCTTTGATTAATCATGATGTTCTGCCATGAATTGACTATACATAGCTCTGTGTTTGAAGCACTGTGAGTTGGTATCAAAAATCTGCCCATGACATTTGCTTTTTAATGGGTCACTGATGCAAGAAAACCACCACTAGAGGTTACACAGTTTAAGGTTGTCAAGCAAACATGTTTTAGAGCTGGGCTGAAATTTCTTATAAAGAACTGTTTTGAAGTTGTTTGAAGTGGGAGGGGGATTTCCATCAAACAACAGGAAAATTCCAGCTCCTTCCCCATATATTTGCCCCCTCCCCAACATTTCTACCTACAAATAGGTTGGTGGAATTTGTGTGCAAATGTGGATCCAAGCCAATATATTATAATATTATAGAACGAAGTGGTGGTCTTGGCTTCTTCTTCTTCCAGTCCTCCTCTCATGTCCCATTGCCTTCTTTATCCACTGGCATGAACTAACAACATAGTTTCATTCAATATTAAGCGAGCTGAAATATCTCTGTAGAAAATTGCTAGTCTTCCTTTCGGACTGTTGGAGAATTCAGCCCCTGAAATTATCTGGCAAAATGGAGTGGAGCATTTAGTGGAATTATTTTCATTCAGCCCTAGTTGTAACTCCCACAAGACCATATATAGTTGCCTAAATTGCTTCAAAAATTTAACAAGGCTGGAGAGTTTGAAGAAATGAATGCACTGCTACAAAAACAGTGCAATTGTAGGACAATTGAAAATAACTAAAAACACATGTCAAATAAACCTGTCTAATACCAGCTCAACTGAATATTTTTTGAGGACAGCCTAGATTCCATGTTAGCCACAAGACTGGAATTGTCTCACATTGATAGTGTCACCATATGGCATATATTCAACAATGAAATCAAAGGCTCTAGAAATTAGCTTTAATGGAAAAACTCATGAAACAAATTCATGTTTCCACTGGTCAAGTACATACTAACAGCCTTTTTGATTATGCTGTCAATGCGCTTCTATGTGCTTGAGCAGTGGAGACATGAATTTATTTCATGAGTTTCTCCATTAAAGCTAATTTCCAGAGCCTTTGATGAATGAGTAACATTAAAAGATCTTATGAAAATGATAAAAGTTCCATTAAGTTCCATGCGCAAAAACATAAGTGATGTTCCCCAGAGAAGGACACACACACACATGTCCTATGTCTACACAATGATGTGTGTTGTGGGGTATTATTCTGGAAGCATCTCCCATTCTCAAGAATGAACTTTTTAGTGTTGGGGGGGATTGCCACTTGAAGAGAAAAGTGAAGAGGATGATAAAAGTCATCACACATGTGATCCAGCCGCTGTTGCAGAACCTGGTTTCAGTACAGTGGTACCTCGGGTTACATACGCTTCAGGTTACAGACTCCACTAACCCAGAAATAGTATCTCGGGTTAAGAACTTAGCTTCAGGATGAGAACAGAAATCGTGCTCTGGCAGCGCAGCGGCAGCAGGAGGCCCCATTAGCTAAAGTGGTGCTTCAGGTTAAGAACAGTTTCAGGTTAAGAACGGACCTCCGGAACGAGTTAAGTTCTTAACCCGAGGTACCACTCTATTTAATTAGTAGCTTTCTTCAATGCTTCATATATATAATCTTGGCAATTTTTTTTAAATCAACCACCCAAACTATACCAGGATTATGCCCATGTTACTGATGGAGAGGAGTGGCTTCCAAACAGATACCAAGATCAAGCAATTTTCTGGCTCAGGGCCAATGTTCATAACCATTGCACTGTATCAGTTCTAATATTAAGCTCCATCGGTAGTGTTTGAGATCTGTGATGTCTCTCTCCCCCATCCTATTACTTAGCAATGAAAATGTATATATCAAATCTAGCCTTGCAGCACAGGAGTCGTCAGTAGGACTCATCAATAACCTGGTGAACTATTACATAAATAGCAAGACATTCAGTAGCTCCAAGTTTGGCTCTTCAAGTTGGATATGTGCACACATATTTTTGTTGGTAAATATTGTTAGGAAGACTCAGAGCACAGGATGTGAAGGACAAAGCTGTTAGGAGACAATAGCAGAGCGAAGGCGTATTCTGAAATAGATGTATGTGACCTCGTAGTCATTTGTCTCAGCAGGAGCCATTACTGAAGGAACCCAAAAGAAGCACGGCAGGTCGCTGGTTTCTAACCATTACTGTTATATAAAATACACACTTCCAGAGAGAAAAGTTTCAGATGCTATCAAGAGGAAGCAACAACTGGTGCAGCTAGCATGAGAGTTAACACACTTTTTTAAAAAAGAAAAGATAAGCTCTGCTTGAACACTTGTCAGGATGGTAAAGACCAAGGACTATCTAGCGGAGGATTCCTCTAAGGCTGCAAAGGCAAAACTTCCAAATAAAATGTCACACATTGCTAACAATGAACAGCAGGTGATTACAAAAAAAAGGGGGATAAAAAACTTGAGATGGAAAAAAGCAGATTTCTAAAGAAAGGTGTGTGACCTGTCATTACAAGTGAACTGACAGGCAGTTGTGTGTCCAGCACAGAGCATTTCTGAATTTATTTCTGTCCAAATTCACCCCCCCACACACACCCTGTGTCTTCCCTGCAGTGAATTATTGACACCCATGCACACAGAAACCATGGAAGCAAGACGTGGGTGAAGCTAGCTGTATCACAAATGAATATGGTCCAGATCAGAAAAAAATAATTATACAAGCTACTGCATTCCAGAAGGGAGAACTGTACTACCAGCAGAAATCATTTTATCTTACCAGTCATAATAATTTTATTCACCAATTCCTGGCATTTTATAATATATAATATATAATGATAACTTTGACTCTATCTAAATCACACAAATCTCTCAAACCTGCCAAAAGAGAGAGCAAACAAAGCAGAAATCTTGAAGGTTTTCCTCCAATTTTTGTGCATGCAGTTGAAATAACGCTTCAGATATTTTGACCATTCTGCTTTTACAGCCAATATTGATCACAGATAAGCCAGAGATCGTCCAGATCTCTCAGAAAGATAAAGTTCAATATAATTTTTGACAAATTAATCAGTGCTTAGTCTTTGCCGTATAAAAGTGAGAACATGGTCTAAAAACTGGCAGAGGATTAGTAAGATGTGCTTCTTAACTAAACTGTTAAAAGATCCCAGCTATTTTCATGCTTTCGTATTTCACTTGCTGTCACACTGCAAAATGGGATATGTAGTCTTAAAAGTGTGTGCGTACACACACCCAGTCCTTCCATCAATGTTTGTTTCATTTCTTTGCAAATTGACACAAAATATATCAAGGTTACAGTACAGATGGTTCGGTGCCGAAAAGTTAAAAATGAGAAGGTAGAAGGTTATAAAAGGTTGAAACAAGCAAGAATTTTGTTATTGCAGAAACAAGCAGCGTTTCTTCACTTCAGGTATATGTATGATATCAGACAATTCACTGAAAATGTGGATGGTTCTGCAGCAGCTACCAATATGTTCATGTCAAGGTTTGAAAGTGCTGGCATTACAATGCCAACTTTATTTTTTCATTTAATTAAATTTAGGGATGCTTCTAAAATTTCAGCTCCATCAAATTTCTACCACCTACCTAACAGAGAAATGCTTTCTATGCACTAATTATTCTCAAAGAATTAACTGTTTCACACACACACACACACACACACACACACACACACACACGGGTACCAACTTGAATAATATATTTGGGGGGGGGGCAAGTAAGCCCTGGCCTGCATAATTCAACACATGATGTGGCACAAACACAACTTTTGAATGGCAATGCCTATAAACATTTTTGGGGCAGCCCCCTCAAATATCTTATGGGGGGGAAGGAACCTTGGTCCCTAGAGTTGGTTCATATGTGTGTTCCTACGCGCGCACACACACACACACACACACAGAGAGAGAGAGAGAGAGAGAGAGAGAGAGAGAGAGAGAGAGAGAGAGACTGAGCTGTCTTTGTGTATTGTGGCATATGTGGGCAAAGAATCAGCCAGGAGTATAGACAAACAAATTTTCCGACAATCCATATAATATTTCTAGTTTTCTCTAACATAGTATGTGTATGTGTGTGTGTCCAGTTCCTTCAGAAACTGCATATTCTCTTTCTCCCTCTCTCTCACACACATTGCAAGAGCAATGTACAGGCCTTCATCCGTGATGTGCAAGTCTCACTGCTCTGAGCTCCTTCAGGATGAAGGGTAGCATATAAACGGAATAAATAAATAACCAATAAATAATCACATGTGCAAACAAGCACATCAAACTCCCATAGTCCCTCTTATTAATTCAACTAGCTACCTTTAGCTGAATGTGTCCCTGAGCCCTGCAGTACGTTTCCCCCCTTGAGCTATTAAATTAGCAACTCAGTATCGCTACAGGAAATGCAGAATGAGCTTATCCAATCTCTGGGTAAAAACTCAAGCAGACTTTTGGAGGTCGCACAATCATGCACATCATATCGGTAGTACAAGGAAGATGTCCCATCTCTCACACTCTCACACACACACACTTGCAAACAAAATGAAGCAGTTTGATTATTAACGTGAGGGCCATCTTTACCTGGAGGTACAAGGTGCACCCGGACGCCAAATCTCTTTTCTGATGAGAGCAGCTTTTGCATCTCACTTGGAAACGAAGGACCCAGAGTCTGGAGGAAGAATGGGGAGGCACACAATGCCAGATGCTTGAAGTCCAATGTGAAGTTTCCACAGTCTGTGTTGATTTGGGAAGCCATGTCATCAGCTGGTGTTGGTCCACTGTGCTTCATTAAGTCCAGGGTCAACGCAACCTTCTACCAAGAGATTTTGGAGCACTTCATGCTTCCTTCCAAAGACGAGCATTATGGGGAGGCTGATTTCATTTTCCAGCAGGACTTTGTCACCTGCCCACAGTGCCAAAAGTACCAAAACCTGGTTCAATGCCTGTGGGATTACTGTGCTTGATTGGCCAGCAAACTCGCCTGACCTGAACCCCATAGAGAATCTATGGGGCATTGCCAAGAGAAAGATGAGAGACATGAGACTGAGCAATGTAGAAGAGATGAAGGCTGCTATTGAAGCTTCCTGGTCTTCCATAACACCTCAGCAGTGCCACAAGCTGATAGCATCCATGCCACGCCGCATTGAGGCAGTAATTGATGCAAAAGGGGCCCAAACCAAGTACTGAGTACATATGCATGCTTCTACTTCTCAGAGGTCCAATATTGCTTGATTTGCAGTCCTTGTTTTGCTGATTTCATTTAATATTCTAATTTTCTGAGATTGTTAATTTGGGGTTTTCATCAGCTGTACACCATAAACATCACAATTGTAACAAATAAAGGCTTGACATATCTCGCTTTGCATGGCATGAGTCTATCTCATATATTAGTTTCACCTTTTAAGTTGAATTACTAAAATAAATGAACTTTCCCACAATATTCTAATTTTTCGAGTTTCACCTGTATATTTATTGAAATATGACAAACTAGAGGATCAGCTAGATTAGCCTAAGTGTGCACAAGAAAAAACAGTTTTTATATAAGAGGGAAGCATTCCTCACCCCTGGGCATGTCGCTTCACAGCTCAAGTCCTCCTCAGTCAAGGGGTCATTTCATTCTAAAGAGAAGATCTTCACAGTGCATTGCCAGCACAGAAGAGCTTGCATGTGAACTTCAGCTGGCACGAGTGGTTCTTATGTTTGAATTAAAGGTTTCATAAACACACACAAACACATATACATGTACACACGTAAGTCCCAAAGTTATCACTTTTTCCAAAATGTCTCTTTTACTATTCTCCCAGTTAAAAAACAAATATGCACAAATACAAGTCCTTTGTTTGGGGCTGGATAATGCCCCCAAAACTTTCGTTTCTGCTGGTAATTCCCATCCCAAGTAATTGTGACTCTAATAAAAGTGACTTGTGTGTGTGTGTTTTTAAAATAATTTTGTTATTGTTTTTGAATGTTACAGATAATCAAAAAAAAGTAAAACAGACAAAACTACCCTCCTGCCCTCTCCAGGAGATGATATTATGGATTAGTGTGAGGCCAGCCACTCTAATTATTATTATTATTATTATTATTATTATTATTATTATTAACACCCTGCCCATCTGGCTGGGTTTCCCCAGCCACTCTGGACGGCTCCCAACATAATATTAAAAACACGATAAAAGCATCAAACGTTAAAAAACTTCCCTAAACAGGGCTGACTTCAGATGTCTTCTAAAAGTCAGTTGTTTATTTCCTTGATATCTGATAGGAGGAAGTTCCACAGGGCTGGCACCACTACCAAGAAGTGACAATTCCAGTCATGTATAAGCCACAATTTTGTTATTCATTTGGATTATTATACTAGCCGGAAAATGTTGTAGTACGAGGTGACTTTGTTAAGGTTGTGTAGGAGATGAGGAAATAAAATATTTTATGCTGGTGTCTAAAATGTCTGCCCAGTGTGCTAAGTATAAGGCCTTTATCCATTCCTGCAACACACACACCCTGTTGGAATTATGGAGACATTTATTTCAGCTACAGGACAGGGAAAGAAAGGAGGAATGAATGGCTGACCTTTAAAAGGTTATACATCCTTTTAAATACCAATTTTGCTGCCAGCTTTCCTTTGAATGAACATGCCTCACTATCCTTGGCATGCTACATACTTCATAAAACCTTGTTAAGTTCTCCAGTCCTTCCTGGTACTAAAGGTATTGATTCTCAATTGCCTAAGCATCACTCAGAAGTTATATGTCACAGAATAAAATGGTGACTTGAGGTATTACACAATGCGTCTAAACAGATCCAGTATCTCTTTGAATAAGAGCCAGATTTCCATTGCAGCCCCAATCTCATGACTGCCCTGCCCCAGACCAGACCAGTCTAGGTAAGCTGAAGCTACATTAGTGTCAGGAGAGCAGCTCCACCCCAAGCCATTGGTGGCTGCTACTGATTAACACCATCTAAGGGCCAGGCTACTGATGATGTGGCCTGATCAGGCTACAGATGATCTTACTGCAACATCATTGTCTTCTTATTGAACAAAATGCAAATGTGTGAGGTTCTGATTTGAACCGGTTCAGTAACATGAGTGGAGGATGGGATTATAAAATTAGAGCGGCATCAAGGCCATCTAACCAACTTCCTGTTCAATGTAGGAAATTATGAGATGGAGCATGTCCAAAAGATGGCTGTGCAGGGTCTGCATTAAGACCTCAAGTGAAGGAGAACCCACAACACCTCTAGGTTATGCATCTATAAATATATAGATGTATAATTTGAAGCCCCACAACAGGGTGAGCTCTCATTGCTCGGTCCCAGCTCCTGTCAACCTAGCAGTTCAAAAGCATGTCAAAGTGTGAGTAGATAAATAAGTACCACTCCAGTGGGAAGGTAAAGGGCATTTCTGTGCGCTGCTCTGGTTTCACCAGAAGTGGCTTGGTCATGCTGGCCACATGACCTGCAAAAACTGTCTACGGACAAATGTCAGCTCCCTCGGCCAGTAAAGTGAGATGAGCGCCACAACCCCAGAGTCATTTGTGACTGGACTTAACTGTCAGGGGTCCTTTACCTTTATATATTTCAATAACAAAGTAGTTTACATCTCAAAAAAGTCAATATATATTATCTAAAAAACAATCTACATTCAATGAGGCTGCTACTACCAATAATAAAGGTAAAGGACGTGGGTGGCGCTGTGGTCTAAACCTCTGAGCTTCTTGGGCTTGCTGATCAGAAGGTTGGAGGTTCAAATCCTCATGATGGGGTGAGCTCCCATTGCTCTGTCCCAGCTCCTGCCAACCTAGCAGCTCGAAAGCACACCAGTGCAAGCAGATAAATAGGTACCGCTGCGGCGGGAAGGTAAATGGCATTTCCGTGCGCTCTGGTTTCCATCATGGTGTTCTGTTGCAGCAGAAGTGGTTTAGTCATGCTGTCCACATGACCTGGAAAGCTGTCTGTGGACAAACGCTGGCTCCTTCAGCCTGAAAGCGAGATGAGCACCGCAACCTACTACTACTACTACTACTACTACTACTAAAACCCCACATTTTAAGTCACATAATTAAGCAATAAATCTTTAAACAATGTACATAAATGTGTGTATGTGTGTGTGTGTGTCCAATAATACATCAACATAATGCAACATAACAACAGTATCTATACATATAATAAAAATGCAAGGTTGTGTTCATGCAGAAATTTAATTGATCACTCACAGGTGGCACTGTGAACTACAGAATGATGAGAATCAACTTCCTCCTCTGTGGCCGGCCTCAGAATGTGCTGCCACCACTGCAAATTACCGTGATCAGCTGTAGGAGGAGCGATGGCAGTGGGGAAGAAGAAGAGGAGGAGGAGGAGTTTGGATTTGATATCCCACTTTATCACTACCCTAAGGAGTCTCAACGCGGCTAACAATCTCCTATCCCTTCCTTCCCCACAACAAACACTCTGTGAGGTGAGTGGGACTGAGAGACTTCAGAGAAGTGTGACTAGCCCAAGGTCACCCAGCAGCTGCCTGTGGAGGAGCAGAGATGCGAACCTGGTTCACCAGATTATGAATCCACCACTCTTAACCACTACACCACACTGGCTTCCCAGTTTGAGTATTAGGTTGTAAAGCAGTCATCAGCCTTGGGCTCTGCAGCAGTGGCAGCTTGAAGGCCAGCTTCCAAATCTACCCAGCTTCCAAATCTACCCACTGCTGGAGTAAGAGTGAAGAAAGCCCCTCATATTGCAGGATAAGAGAGAGAAAAGCCAAAATGATTGCCAAGGTGGCAGTCAACTGAAGAAATGAGATATAATGAAACAGTTAAAACCAGAAGCAATAGCTTCTGCTATGTGAATTAATAATTTGTTCACTCTTCAATATTTATAGTACTTTTGAAGTAGAGAATTAACTACCAGACTATGTTAGGATTTGCATGATGATCAGATAGTACCACACCTTGGGTGAATTGTAAAGCATCAACTCTTCTGAATTATCCATCCTGACTTCAAAAGAGACATAAAGTTACTTCATCTGCATGGCATCCAGGCTCATTAACATAGAGAGATAACTGTCTCCATCATGGCTCAGTTTTAAACGACGGTATAGAATAAAGTATGAGTGGCATAATATAGAAAATTAGGTTTAAACTATTGTGTTTATTTAATGGTGCTACCGCATAATAGGAATCCTGTATTGTAATAATTGCAGGCCTATTCAGTTTGTAGCTTGGAGCTGTGGACAATTATTCTTTTAACATGCAAAAGTTCAGTGTGCTATTACGTTTCTTAGCTTTTTGATGTTCAAATTTGGAAAATAATCTCCGGGCTAAAAGTGTCAGTGTCATTAATTTAGTGAAACAGCTCTAGGTAATAACTTATGAGGACTTGAAAGAATTGCTGCGCACTGCTAGCTGGGTGTCCATAAAATTTATTTCAATATCCATCCTCCTTGTTTGTGCCAGTTGTGCTACTGGAGAGATGGCGGTCTGAGATGCATTTCTGAAGATACTTTCAAAAAAGAGGATTTATTGAACCACATTGCTATTTCACTTTGCATCTGCTTTGAATGCTGCTATTTGGAAATGATTAGATAGAAGAATAAATGAAGATAATACAGCAGATGCAATGTCAAGTTTTAAGTGAAATAATCACTTCCCTGCTCATAGAATACACTTGCAAAAAAGGAAGAAAATTTCTAAGAGAGCTCAAAATACGGATGAGCAGATCGTCCTATTTCCATTGTGTGCTAGTTTTTCATGAATTCAGTCATAAATTTGTTCTCCCCTGTTTTCTGTGGAATCCTAAAAAATGCTCAGAAATTGCATACGAAATGCTCATAATTATCTCTTTTTCTTTTCTCCCCTTATCTCTCAAACTTGACCAGTTCTGGAAGTTTCCCAAGGAACTCTAAATAGAATAAATCATTTATAGAAAGCTTATACTGAGTTGGTCTTTAAGGTGCTACTGGAACATCTTTCAATTTTTTTTTTTATATTTCATCATTGTTATTTATTGGGATAAATCATATTATTTCAGTTTATTCTCCCAACTTATTTATTTCACAATCTAGCCTATTCTACAAGCAACTCTTGTATTATTACAATTTAATTAGTGCTAAGCCAAAACCTGTTTTTCAGTTTCTCAGAAGTTTTCTTCCCTCATGAAAAAGACAACTCATCACCTGTACTTGATCAACATTTTAGCCATCCAAAGATCCATTCTCTCAACAGAATGGCATCTTCCAGGCTAAGATTAACTCCTTTAGTGATCTCCTTTCTTACAGCTATAAAATCACAGGATTGGAAGGCCCTCCCAAAATCGATTCAGTCTCATTACGATAATTAATACCAAAGACTAAGATAACTTATATGACAATTGTAAATAACAAAAAGCCAGTCTGATAATTCCCGCTACAGTACAGAGGAGGAGGAGACTATTAACAAGAATATAAAAAGTAGTATTTAAAAAGTTAAGAAAATGAAGAGAAAACAGAAGTGTGAAAACATATTATGAAAGAGACAACAGTATTAAGCTGGATAAGAACTGGTACTGTCCTTTGAACAAAAAGAAGTGGTTATAAAACAATGCTATTTCTGTTGAATGGTGGGCTAAAACTAACTAGTAAAGAAAAAAATGATAAAGCAAACATCATTTTTAATCAAGATTAAATACCACACCCAAGAAATTTAGAAACAAAGGGTGGGGGAAGAGAAGGAGACAATTACCCCCGCCTCCAAATGAAAAGGATTGTTTTGGTTTAAATAGAGACATACAAGCTGATTTAAAGTTGGATGAAGAAGAAAGATGCAAATGTGGAAAAGATGAGATAACTGTATAAATCTGTTCTTAAAAGAAACACAAAATGAGTTCATGAGCACAAGTCATAGCTTTGGACGACGACAGATATACAAAAAGCTCTCAAAAAAAGCAGGAAAAGAAACAAGAAGAAAAGCAAGTAATATAAATGTAGGAATAAAAAATGTTGGTAAATAAAAATGACATCACATTGAAGGGGTCTGCAAAAGGAGGGATAGATAAGCAAAGTGCAGCTGATTTATCACGCTAAATCTTAGAAAAACCCTTAGAATTAAAGAACTGAGGGAAGAGAATGAGAAAAATGGTGAAGGGTAAAGCAAAAAATTAACAGCTGGGAAAGGATGACGGGCAGAAGAAAAATGTGGAAGAGATCATTGCCAAAAATGAGATGGTTTATCAGAGAAAAGAGTTAAACGGGAAAGATTGTTACAAGATGAAAGAAATATCAATTTCCTGAAATAACAAAATGTCTCCTCTCTCCCTCTCTCTCTTTCATTTTCATAACTTGTTTCACTTTAAGATTATTCACTAAAACCTATCAAAGTGCATGATAAAAATAGATGTTTTAATTCAAAGTAGGACATAACTGTGATTTTTCATTCTGCTCTAAAGTTAAGGTATTACAGGTAGTTTAAAGGTGACTTAGGAAAGTCCTTCCAAAAGTAGGAACCCGTGTACAGATGAAAACCAATCCATCGTCATCTCTACAGGATCACATAAGCACAGCAGTGACCTTCCAGGAGTTCTTACGCTAACAATTTTAGGTGCAATCAACTAAGTATTTCTCCTGTGCAATCCATACACAACTGAAATGAGCAGGAGCTGTACATCACAAAGCACAAGAGAAGCTGTTATAAGCACTTTGGCTGTAAGCTGATCTGCTGTGGAGGTGGCTCATAGTGTCCTCAGGAATTAATCGGGGGTGGCCATATTCCAAATTTAACTAGATTAGTGGCTAAATTATTGGACTTGGATTTGGAAAACAAATTCAAATTCCTACTCAGGCATGATTTTCAGTGGGTTGTCCTGGGCTGGATACTATTGCCTCAGGTCAGTGAAATGTGTAACACCCCCTTCTCTCTCTCTCTCAATTTTTATTTGATTTTAAACAATATAAACTACAAACTACAAACAACAATTCAAAGTCCAAATATCAGCATTGCTCTGAATCTCCAGACTTCCTCCTATCCCTTCCATGGGTCCTAATGATAATATTTACAACTGCATATCAAGATTTATCCAAATTTTTCCCTTCTAAATTATCCATTCTTTCTGTTACTTTACAAGTGTGGTTAAAATCCTGCCAATGTTTTAACTTGCTTGCAGTGGTCTCGTAAGTAAATCATAAACTTTTCCCCATTCTTTTTTAAAGTTCTTGTCTTCTTGATTTCTGAGCTTTCCAGTTAATTTTTGCCATTTCGGCATAATCCATCAACTTGGTTTGCCATCCTTCTCTATCCTTCCTTCCATCTCTGGGCTAGTAGCATTTGATCAGCTGTTGCTCTATACATAAAAAGTCATTTCTGGTCCTTTGACATGTCAGTATCTATATTTGCAAATTAAAAAAAGCTTCTTTTAAAAAAAACAAAAACAAAAGTTATTTTAAACAATTTTTTCCTAATTCATTATATATCATCTCCCAGAATTTTTTTTATTACTTTAGACGTCCACCACATATGATAAAAGGTACTGTCTTTTCTATACATTTCCAGCAGGTATTTGAACTCATTCAATACATTTTTGCTAACTGGAGACAAATACCACCGGTACATCATTTTCATGTAATTTTCTTTCAGTGTACAACATGCTGTAAATTTCAAATCTGTTTTCCATAACTCCTCCCAGTCTATCATTTGTATATTATGTCCCAGTGTATCATCACTGATTTGACCTGTTCGTCTTTTGTATGTGAAATGTGTTACCTGAATCCAACACATGTTTTGCTACTGAATTCAATGAGACTAACAATGAAGTGACTTAAGCACACTTCAGTCACACTGAAATTAAATTGATTTAAGATCATCATTACTAACTTGCTCTTTTGATTCCAATGAGGCTGAAATGTTCCTATGCATGGTAGTCATCTCCACTGAATAAGAGGGGCTTACTTCCAAGTATAGTGATGTATGGAAGTGAAAGCTGGACCATAAAGAAGGCTGATCGCTGAAGAATTGATGCCCTAAAAAGCAGAGACATCACCTTTCCGATAAAGGTCCATATAGTTAAAGCTATGGTTTTCCCAGTAGTGATGTATGGAAGTGAAAGCTGGACCATAAAGAAGGCTGATCACTGAAGAACTGAAGCTTTTGAATTATGGTGCTGGAGGAGACTCTTGAGAGTCCCATGGACTGCAAGAAGACCAAACCTATCCATTCTTAAGGAAATCAGCCCTGAGTGCTCACTGGAAGGACAGATCCTGAAGCTGAGGCTTCAATACTTTGGCCACATCACAAGAAGAGAAGACTCCCTGGAAAAGACCCTGATGCTGGGAAAGATTGAGGGCACAAGGAGAAGGGGACAACAGAGGACGAGATGGTTGGATAGTGTTCTCGAAGCTACCAGCATGAGTTTGACCAAACTTCAGGAGGCAGTGGAAGACAGGAGTGCCTGGCGTTCTCTGGTCCATGGGGTCACGAAGAGCTGGACATGACTAAACGACTAAACAACAACAACTTCCAAGTAAACATGTTTAAGATCAGTCCACAACTTTATTGGATTGGGTGCTATATCTCAGAGTAATCTGTGTTTACAGAGCTTCTGTGAGAGGAAGATGGCATTCTGAAGGCCAAACGAGATGATACATTAAAATCATGCAGACATTTAATGTCTCTCTGATTTTTACTTTAAATGAACAGCTACATAGGGAATTGATTAAGCCCTTAACTCATGAAAATCCCTCCACTGAAAACTTCAATGGACTCTTCCCTCCAAGGAAAAATAGTTTCATGGGCTCAATTTTCAGTGCAACTGGGTATAGTCAGAAACGATTACCGGAACTTCCCATGGTTTTGTGTCATGGTTTTCCCATCTTTATTAGAGCTATCCAGCTATCCTATACAGTGGTACCTCGGGTTACATACGCTTCCGGTTACAGACGCTTCAGGTTACAGACTCCACTAACCCAGAAATAGTACCTCAGGTTAAGAACTTTGCTTCAGGATGAGAACAGGAATCGTGCTCTGGTCGCACAGCGGCAGCAGGAGGCCCCATTAGCGAAAGTGGTGCTTCAGGTTAAGAACAGTTTCAGGTTAAGAACGGACCTCTGGAATAAATTAAGTACTTAACCCGAGGTACCACTGTATTAGATGTAAAAACCAGACACATTAACTGCATACAAAAATTTAGCATAACTTCCAATTTGACACTGATCTTATACTGAACAGGATCTGAGAAACACAGAAACTTTTCCTATTACAATGTCGAGACAGGAAGAACAGAATGTGGTGGAATTTTTAAAAACAGGGATCTCTCCATTGTAGTCTCTGCTCACTAGAGAAAACAAACCTACCTTTCTGGATATTAATTTCTTTAAAAACTCCTGCACATTTTCTGATCTGAACAGGACCCTCCAAATTCTGTGAAAACTGCTACTAATAAGCCCTATCATATTGCACCCTTCATGAATATTACCAATTCCTTTTTAAATCTAACAAGGTTTCTTGCTTCCACAACTCCTGAAGGCAGACATCCCTAGAATGTCATTATCTGATCATTAGGATGCAGCTTAACTTCCAAGCACCTTCTTACTTTCACTTTAATTTCTGTTTTATTCTTCAGGGTGACAAGACAAATCTAAATATCCATATTCATATGTGCTACCTCCTTCCAGGAGGCAGATTTCAGCCTTTTTATTTTGCTAAAAGCAAGCCAAAGTGTTGCAGTTATCTCCGTGGACGCCTGAATAAATTCCATAGTATGAAAGACTAGTCCAATACGTTTTGCTGACTGCAGTGAAGGACACCACATTTCATTTAAATGAACTGGCCGATGATTCTTACAACACTGGTGATGGCAGGCTGTTCAGAAGCTACAGGCTAGTTTAGGAGATGCAAGGCGGGCCATGTGTAGCATGCAAAGCTCTGTCCTCCAACAGAGAGCAACAGCTGGGGCAAGGGGTTAGAAAGAACAGCCAACATCTTTTGCCATTGTCCTCTGGCATCTACTGCATTTGGCACTCATGATCTCATTCTGCCTAATGATAGAGCTGGCCCGGAATGTGTGACATGTTCATTTAACCATTACATGGCCTTGCAATAAAAACCCAATGTCCTCATCTAATGGGTCAACTGTTAGGCTTCAGAGAATTGGCTTCCTCCCCCGTGGCAGTAGATACTGTAAGCAGAACAAAGGAAAAGGAGTCTTCTTACCAGTTAGAAACTTTAATAATCACAGTGAAAGAACAAAGAACACATCTCCTAGAATGGCTGTGCTCCAATTAAGGGTCCCATAGCCTTCTGTCCCAATTAATCTACGTCACTTCTACATTTTGTAATCTGAGCTTGTACCCTCTGTGCTTTCTGTTCTGCCACTTTCGGAGCTCTCCGTGACTTTGGAGAAGGGGTGTGTGTGAATGCTGTCCAGAGACTATGGATCTGTTAACCCTCTCTCTTCCCGTGTTTCTTCTCCTAGCTGTTCCCCATCCAGTATTTCCCAGCTTCTGCCTTCTGAACTATGTCCCTCTGCAAACCACTGTTCCAAATCTATACTGTCCTCCTGCTCCTGGGAAGATTCAGGATCTGTATCGGGAGCAGGGGGAGGGGCAGGCTCCCACCATTCCTCCTCAGTGCAGCCCTCCTCAGCACGGTCCCTGACATCAACATTCCCCAACCTGGTCCCTCCACAATAATCAGTCTTCATCATCCCTGACTAGTTGTAGTCCAAAACATCAGGAGTGCTCCAAGTTGGAGAAGGCCATAACAGACAAATGTGATTTGGTGGAAAAGGGTATTCAGAGTGGAGAAGTTGAAAATGATGCTTTTCTGCTAGTTTTATCTTACAGCCACTCTCTTTTCTCTCTTAATCAGCCAGCAGTTTTTACTCTATAAATATAATTTACCCCATTTTTTTAAAAAAAAGACTTATTTCATATAACATATTCGTTTTGTGGCTTAGGTCCCATTACTCCAAGTAACAATCTGGTTAGCCTAGAAACAAGGCGAGTTACTTCCAAAATATAAGCAAATAAGAAACTGGATTTCATGCCATTACTCACAAGGGGAATTTATTGACAAGCAGACTCAGGTCTGATTTGCATTAATAAAAGTATGGGAACAGGACAAGGTAAAAACAAAACAGTAAATGGTGAAAACAAGTGAATTTTATTGTTAATCTATAGACCTTTAAAATACTATAAATTACCCTGCTTTTCAATGGTTGTTGCTTAAAATCTTCCTTACTCAGCAACAGAGTTTAATTCTTTTAATATGTATATATTATGTATACCATCATATATTATTTGGTTCATTAATCTTAGTCTTATATTTATATTATATTATATTATATTATATTATATTATATTATAATGCTTGTGATGAAACCTCTGGTACTGATTAGCTGATCTGGTGGGGGGGGGACACTAAACAGTTTAGAAATCAGCTTCTGTGAGGGAAGGGGGAATTGTCACTTTGAGTGGGCTTTCATAGCAGCACACTTTCACATTGCTGACTGAGTTAATCTCTGTCTCCCTGAATTCTCCTAAGAAACATGCACAGAGCTATGCAAGTCCCCCAAACCAGCTGAGCACTTCACAAGTCCCAATATTCAGCCAAGCAGCTGTGAGGACAAAACCAGCTTACCTGGCATCATTGTGACATCAGGTGAATGATCCTTGTGAAATTTGCCCTGTGGAGGTGGGAGAAGAGATTAGGGTCCAGGCCACCAACTGGAGACTGCAAAATGGTGATGGCAGATGTCTCTCCCCATGTGTTAAGGATCATTACCCTCTTGTCAAATATATGCATTTATTGATATATTTATATGCTGCTCATTTCCTCAGGTTGTCTTCCAGTAAATTTAATACAAATGATAGTAATACCACAAAAATAATACAGCACAAAGGAAAATGGGGAACATGCAGCTCAAGAAGAAGAGGAAGAAGAAAAAGAGTTTGGATTTGATATTCCGCTTTATCACTACCTGAAGGAGTCTCAAAGTGGCTAATATTCTCCTCCCCCTTCCTCCCCCACAACAAACAGTCTGTGAGGTGAGTGGGGCTGAGAGACTTCAAAGAAGTGTGACTAGCCCAAGGTCACCCACAGCTGCATGTGGAGAAGTGGAGACGCGAACCCGGTTCACCAGATTACGAGTCTACCGCTCTTAACCCCTACACCACACTGGCTCAAAGCAAACAGAAGAAAAATAAAACGCAACAAAGTACAAAAGGGCACAAAAATGTCATAGATCTGAAAATGCCAAGAAATGAACATATCTTTAAAAATGCTAACTTAATATCTTTACAAATATTAGTTCACCTTGCACTGAAATAATACAATATAAGCAGTAGGCAAGTCTCTCTGGAGAGTACATCTCATATCTACCATGCCACCACTGAAAAGTCCCTCTCCATACTGCATCCCATTTGGTTAGAGTAATCAGTGAAGGACTTCAGGAGATAATTTCAAGGTTTCATAAAGATATATGGGAGGAAGCAATCCATAACCTAGTCCCAAGCCATTTAGGACTATTCTCAGCACTTCCAGGTCCAGCTTAGGTTTCTTCCAGTGTGGTCTCATCAAGTAGTGGCTGATGTGGTTGGACAGAGACATCCTCTCCACACAAGCGTTTCTGCCAGTTACCTTGACATAGTGGGAGCAGGACCTGTGTAGTCACTCTGCTGGGAGTGCCAAATTGGCTTTGCTGGTGAATCTGCACAACCCCGACTTCACAACTGCCTAGCCAAATCCAGTTTCGCTGCAGCAATGCAGCCTTTGAGAGAGCATTTATATGGCTTCTCCCTTCTGCTATTGGTCTAATCTATTAAATAATATTAAATATAAATAATATAATATTAAATAATATTTGCTGTTCTGACAGCAAGTGATCAGATCTGCATCTCTGAAACTAATGCGCAATCAGAATTTAGTAGGGAGGTTATTGGGCTGTTGTTTTTATTTTGATTATGTATTTGTGGTTTTATATCTTGATTTTATTCTGTGAACTGCCCTGAGACCTCTGGGTATAGGGCAGTATATTAACCATCATCATCATCAACAACAACAACAAGAGCAACATCTATGCCTCTTTTAAAGAGACTGGATCGCTCAAAGGCTGCATTCCCACAGCATTCCATTCAATTTTCCTGACACCCCCCTGTTGATTTCTCCATTATAGTTGAACTTTTGCATGATGTAAAAACCACTTCAGGAAACATAGCATAAGTTTAGTACTCATTTCCATGTTATTTGCAAACTGCCCCCCACCCCCGAAGCAAGCAACACAGAAATGAGTGCTAAACTTCTGCTATATTTCTGGAAGTGCCTTTTACATTGTATGGAAGCTCAAATATAATGTGGAAATTAATGGTTAGAGGAATGCAACATAATAAACTGCTGTGTGACGACAGCTGAAGAGGCATCTTCAACCCCCTGGGTCCAGGTGAACATCCCCTTTCTGTTAGATGTAACCAAGAGAAGAAGGTAAACACTTCAGGCTCCCTATTAACATTGAGTAAAGGAAACAAAAAGAGAACTTTTATGGTGGGGAATATATTCTGATAGTTACAAGATACTTGTCCGTTAGCTGATGGATTTGTGGTTGTCTACCACTTCAACTTCAACTTATTTTTAGATAGCATGCTATCTTTATTGTCATTTTCTGTTGAGCGTGGGAGGAAACAATGCACTGGCAGGTGAACGGGCCAACGGGAGACATTTAATGTAGCTCAAAGATCTGGAAATGCTTGTTAACCACATGCAAATATTATGTGCAGCATTCTTTGACTACAATCAGGAATGGAGAAACCTATGTCCACTAGATGTGTCCCATCAGCCACAGCCAGCATAACCAATGGCTAGGGGTCATGGAAGTTGCAGTCCAACAACACCAGTGGGCCATAGCTCCTCAGGTCCCTGCCTCTGATTGGCTAAGGGGGCCCTGCCCACCCTTACCTGAAGGCCTGATGCAGCTAGAAGTGGGCAGAGCCAGGTGACCATCACTTCCATGCTGGAAGATGGCAGCCTCCCTGGACCTGCCATGCAGAAACAGTTGTGATTTGATGACCCGCCCCCTTCACTTGGGATAAGAAAGACACATGGACACAGTATTTTAGGTTTATGGGCTAGAAAAGGCCACAACTTTATTGATTACAGCATGTGAGAGGTATTGGTTTAGGCACTGGAAAAACAGCAAAGTTGACTCCACCCACTCGGAGAGGGGTGAGTCTAGTGGGGGTTAATCACCAGTAGGAGGAGGGAGGAGCTTGTTGATGCAAATACAACTGTAAGCTCTCCCCTGATGTCACCGAGGGTCGTGCCATGGCCACCAGCCCAGCAGGGCATCGGACAGGATCCACGACCGCCAGATTCCTTTAACAGAATACCCATAAGTGAAGGGGTAGGCGATGGCCACAAACTGCCCTTCCATACACTAACCACACATTCCAATGCCTAACCGCCAATACTGAAAAGTTGTGACGAATTGCTACGAGGTAGGCGAAAAAAACCAAGTGGCCGGTGCCAATTTGCCAAATGGAAAAAAACTCCTACCAGCCCCCCTAGGCAACCAGGGCGACCAACCATAGGTCCATAGCAAGGTCAAGCGCAAAAGGAGGGTGGGTGGGTGACCCGATGACGATCCCAGCAGCGCAATGAGGGAAAAGATCTGCTGCGGCTGTGTTTAAGCGGCTAAACCCCGCCCCTGAGCCTGCCGCTGATAGGCAGGCTCACTGGGGGTGTGGCACATCAGCGATGACATCGAGCAGGGGCTGGAACGCCCCCTGCTCAGCGCGGGAACGGTTCCCGATCACTACGCCTCCACTCCATGAGGAGGAGAGGATTTGTTGACCTGGAATCCCAGGTGAGCAGATATTTCTGACTTCAATGGAAAAGCTCCCTTTTAGTAGTAGAATTCCCTTCCCACTAACTAAAGAGCTATTTCTGACCCAGCAGAAGATCATTCCATGAAAAAAGTGAGCCCAGATCCATAAAAGCACTTCCACTTACTTGGGTGCGTGTGTGTGAAATTTGCATGTGCTCTTTCTCAAGACTCTTTTTCGAAAGGCCATATGATATACTGTATATGCTACATCCTGAAAATTCTGTGTTCACCATGTTTGTCCTATGTGAACATAACCCCTTTACATTGTGGCAGTGCATCCTGAATAAGCAAATAGATCTGTTTTACTTATGTTTTTAAAAAGTCCAGCTATTTCATATACTTTAATTTAGGTCTGAAATATGACACCACAAACACAGTCTGAGCCCTGTTCCAATCAGGATGGGAACTGTGAAAAAATATATTAGTATTTTCCTGATAAAAACATTTAATAGTAAACACTAGGAAATATCAAATATCAACATCAATTTTGAATAAGACATGAAAGCAAAGCCAAAATGACACATTCATCTGGTTGTATTTTTTAAAGCCGTTTTTAATTAGTTAACAAAACAAACCTTAAGCAATTGAATGATATATTTGTGTTTCATGCAAGAATATACCACAGTTGGAGTCATATGTAGGCAGTTAATGGAATTCCTCTTAAAGATGAAGGGGTTTAGTTATTATAATTATTGTAAATGCCAGCCTCAGATGACAATTTTATGAGCCATTAAAACATGGTAACAACAAGCACATATTTTTCTCCTTTGATAATATTCAGTGCTTCTGTTTCACATTATTGGTTGGTGACTTACTTGCAAAATTTATTTAAAGGTTGTGCCCTTTCATCATTTTGAAATGATCAGTGTCAGGACCTCAGATGGGAGCTGTGCATCACATCCCCACTAGCAATTTATGCAACACATCCTCATAGACAGAGGCATGGACTTGGCCTTACTAGCTGAATCACAAGTGGCTATCATTCTAGAAGAAGCATGAAAAGTCAAAGAGATGTATGAGTTCCCCTTTCCCCTTGGAATGGCAGAAAGCAACTTTCACAACAACCTCACTGAAGAGCTCCCAGTTGCTCTGAGACTGCAGGACATCATAACTCTGGCTTCTACCATGAGCCAGAATAACAGGCATTACTTTGAGGGCTTCTCTCCTCACCTCAGGGACACGGGTGGTGCTGTGGGTTAAACCACAGAGCCTAGGACCTGCCAATCAGAAGGTCGGCGGTTCGAATCCCCGTGATGGGGTGAGCTCCCATTGTTTGGTCCCTGCTCCTGCCAACCTAGCAGTTCGAAAGCACATCAAAGTGCAAGTAGATAAATAGGTACCGCTCCAGCAGGAAGGTAAACAGCATTTCTGTGTGCTGCTCTGGTTCGCCAGAAGCGGCTTAGTCATACTGGCCACATGACCCGGAAGCTGTCTGTGGACAAACGCCAGCTCCCTCGGCCAGTAAAGCAAGATGAGCGCCGCAACCCCAGAGTCATCCGTGACTGGACCTAATGGTCAGGGGTCCCTTTACCCCTTTACCTTTACCTTACCCCTCACCTCACAGAAAGGGAGAGACGAAACTAGCCCTGTTCTTCAGACGAAGAAGGAAACTTGCTTCCCTCCTCCCTATTAGATAGAACACTTACAAAAATATTTGTAATTAAAAACCAGGGTCTGAGAGCTTTTTGCATCTCAATCCCCATCCCTTTGCCTTCTCTGCTCTGCCTTTTAGATTGAAATCTCAGGGCAAATGCTAAATTATTACTCATCTCTGAAAGCCTCTTTTTGAGGTTGAAGAATGGAACAAAGATGTTATAGATCAGTTTGCATCCAAGGTGCTGCACACTCTCTGTGTTCAGACTACTTTCTTTTTGGGGGGCCTCCAGATTGTTATTATTTTCAGGTGGGATTCAGTCACATACTGGCAAATTCAGGATGTACAATAGTTGATCGGAAGGTCCTGTGCAAAAACCCACCCACCCCCATTTTATTGGCTTTTTGCAGTAAGGAAAGTGATGGTCAAATACTCTAAAAAGTGTGGGATAACACTTGCTTTGATGGAATATCATCAAATCTCCCCACTGACAAATCAGAACGAATGCTCAATAAGTAATAATAATAATAATAATAATAATAATAATAATAATAATAATAATAATTAGGACAGATCGTGAAGCTGAGGCTCCAATACTTTGGCCACCTCATGAGGAGAGAAGACTCCCTGGAAAAGACCCTGATGCTGGGAAAGATGGAGGGCACAAGGAGAAGGGGACGACAAAGGACGAGGTGGCTGGACAGTGTTGTTGAAGCTACCAGCATGAGTTTGACCAAACTGTGGGAGGCAGTGGAAGACAGGAGTGCCTGGTGTGCTCTGGTTCATGGGGTCATGAAGAGTCGGACACGGCTAAATGACTAAACAACAACAACAACAACAACAACAACAACAACAACAAATTTTTATTTATATCCCACCCTCCCCAACCGAAGCCAGGCTCAGAGCGGCTAACAGCAGTAAAATAATACAGCATTCTAAAATCAATTCATTATAAAATCAGTTCAAATCAAATTAATGGCAACCATTGGGCTAGAGTTCTGTGAAGAATTACCAAAGGAGGGGGATCAGGCTGTGCCTTGCCCAAAGGCCTGGTGGAACAGCTCTGTCCTGCAGGCCCTGCGGAAAGATGTCGAGTCCTGCAGGGCCCTAGTCTCTTGTGACAGAGCATTCCACCACATCGGAACCACAGCTGAAAAAGCCCTGGCTCTGGTTGAGGCCAGCCTAACCTCTCTATGGCCTGGGACCTCCAAGATATTTTTGTTTGAAGACCGTAAGGTCCTCCATGGGGCATACTAGGAGAGGCGGTCCCAAAGGTATGAGGGTCCTAGGCTGTATAGGGCTTTAAAGGTTAAAACCAGCACCTTAAACCTGATCCTGTACTCCACCGGGAGCCAGTGCAGCTGGTATAGCACCGGGTGAATGTGATCCCGCAGTGAGGACCCCGTAAGGCGTCTCGTGGCGGCATTCCGCACCCGCTGGAGTTTCTGGGTCAGTCTCAAGGGCAGCCCCATGTAGAGCGAGTTACAAGTAGGCCTATTTTTCCCCCTATAGACCTCTCCATTTTTCTTCCCTTAGTCTCTGCCCAAGGCTCTATAAAGAGAAGGCCACATGAACGTAATAAAGCATATCAAAGTTTGGATTTCAATAGAGAAGACTGGATACCATAAATAAACAGAAATGAGATCCAGTCAGCAAAAAGAAGTTTTATTCGCACACAAAGAAAATCACAATGGCAGGAACATACTATAATAGACATGGTCCACCGAGACTTGTTCAATTAACCTTGGGGTATTTCTCTTGTCTTCATTACATAAACCTAACATAATTCACGCTCGTGATCCTGCCGGTACATTTTCCTTAACATTTTACCCTCCTCTGAGAATGGGAACAGCTTGTCTTCGGAGGTGTTTTAATACCACATGTTTTAGTTGATTGCCTTTGTTTCCAGTATTGTGGGATTTCAGCAGTGGGTGGCGGCGGGGTGAGGAGGCAAGGGGAAAAGCCGAGCGGGAACGTTTACAAGCCAGAGTACACTGCTTACATTCAAGCCATGATCCCTTGTTAGCAAAAGGTGAACCTGCAGCCTCTTGCAGTTAGAGAAATGTCTGCAAAGGTGGTATGGAAATAAGGCAATGATGAGGGAGATGGTGTAAGCGTAACATTATGTCTGTGTTTCTCGGTGGTTGGTAGAGGTTAATGAGGAAAGAAGAGAAGATAAATGTGTTTTGCAAGCAGGGCAGGAAAAGGGGGATTAATAAGAATGGCTGGCATTGAACTAATGAGGGAAACACACCTCGGCGCATGGCTAAAACCTTTGATATTGCTGTTAAGAGCATATAGAGCAAAACCCCATATTTTCCAGATTCCAAGGGAGCAGAAAAGACTTTTTACGTATGCGACAACAGCTGTGCAGATGTTGTTAGCTCAGAGGTGGAAAGAAGATAAAGACCTACCAGAGAAGAATGGCAAATGAAGCTGTTGGACTATGCCAAAATGGCAAAACTGACCGGAAAGCTCAGGAACCAGAAAGACCAAAACTTTAATAAAGCCGCCCAGCCAGGAAGGAAACCTAGCCAGATGGGCGGGGTAGAAATAATAATATTAGCGGGATTGCAATAACACTTTAATGTAACAAGAACTATGGATACAATGGAGTTACAAAAAAAGTAATTTGTTTAAAAAAGACGCAGTAGAAAAGGTTTAGATAGAACCCATTGAGGGGAAGGTGGGAAGTCCAGAGGTTGGGGAGAATCTTGTAACTTTGGATGTGTGGTGGTATGATTGTAAACTTAATGTGCAAAACCAAATAAAAATTATTATTTTTTAAAAACCCCATATTTTCCATTAAATAGATCTTGCATCATTTGGCTATAGACTGCCCGCTACAGAGGCATATGTTGTAAGTCCAATGACACCAGCTCAGTTACTACTGCTTTTCCTCCTTCCAACATACTTTAGATTGTTTTATCTACAGGAGAAAGTTTCCCCACATAGGATTGAACTTAAGCCCTAGTGAATTAAGTTCATCTGAAAACAGAAGTGCATTACACTTACAAGCACAATGGGTGTGCAGCACATAATGTTCCAATTGTATCTGGTAAGACGCATAGTCTTTTCTAAAATGTGCATCTATAATCTAAACACTAGATTCAGCAGAGGGAAGTAACTTAATTAGATCTATGGGGAGCACATTGACTGCGAACAAAAGTAGCAGCTAACTTGTGGCCATGTGGTGAAAGAGTAAGGTTTACAGGTATATGCAGAAAAAGAGCATTATAAGTTAAGCAACAGGGTGGTCAAAACTCGAAACCTTCCATTGAGAGATGCCGGTAATATGCATACCAAGTATAAAGGAGTCAGCAGGCCATATTTTCGTCTCTCAGAGGTGTAAATCCAGTGTGAATATTGCAGATGGTGCTTGGCTGAAGTCAATCAATTTACACAGGAGTAAAAGCAGGACAAGAGTGAGCTTTAGCCAAGCTGGCTGTATGCATGGTGAATGATCAACTACAGAAATCACACATTTGCTTATGTATTTCATTGTCCTTTCTTAGCCTAGGTTTCCATAATGGGTTTTGCAGGGAAATTGATCACTTCTATTAGTCTGGTTTCCCAATTTAGATCAACAGCATGCTTTCTTTTAAAATGCAACTTTCTACCTTTAACAGGAGATGGATTTTATATAATAATAATAATTTATTATTTATACCCCGCCCATCTGGCTGGGCTTGCCCAGCCACTCTGGGCAGCTTCCAAAAAATATTAAAATACTGTAATACATCAAACATTAAAAGCTCCCCTAAACAGGGCTGCCTTCAGATGTCTTCTAAAAGTCTGGTAGTTGTTGTTCTCTTTGACATCTGGTGGGAGGGCATTCCACAGGGAGGGCGCCACTACCGAGAAGGCCCTCTGCCTGGTTCCCTGTAACTTGGCTTCTCGCAGTGAGGGAACCGCCAGAAGGCCCTCAGTGCTGGACCTCAGTGTCCGGGTAGAACAATGGGGGTGGAGACGCTCCTTCAGATATAGTTCTTTGTTTGTATAAGATGCTGTAAAGAGGGGAGAACCTTTAAAGCTTTTCTCTTTTTTTAACTCCCCTCCTCCCCACCCCCCACCCCAATTACAATGGTGCAAGTGATGCTGAATGGAGATTATTATTACATGTGTAGCACTGAAATTGATGGCAAGAATAAAGGTGGATTTTGACCCCCCTTTGGCCTCATGCTGTTCATGCAGGTATGTGTAAATTCTAAAAAGAAAAACAGAAATAACTAAACATATTGTTATATCATTATTTATTTCTTACATTTATATTCCATGTTTCCTCTAAAGAGCTGAAGGTGGCAAATGTGAGTCTCCCTCCCCCCCCCATTTTATCCTAACAGGTACCCAGTGAGGTAGTTTTGGCTGAGAGACTGTGAGTGGCCAAAGAACATCTAATGGGCTTCATGACAGGATCTGTCAGTCTCAGTCCTCCCCGTTCCTCATTTTTAAATCTTAAATTTAGTTCTCCACATTTTGCATCGGGGGACATTAACCCTCATTCGAAGCACCTCCAAAGAATTCTGGGTACTATTGCTTTTAAGGTTTGCTGGGAATTATATCTGGTGAGGGGCAAAAAACAGCACCCATAATTCTTTGAGGAAAAGAAGGGGTTTCAAATGTACTTTAAAAAGTATGGTGTGTATACAGCCCTAGTTCAACTGTATAACAACTGCATCAGGCTGGCTTTCTGGCTTAGAAAAATCATTTAGGCAACAGACTTCTAAAGTTTCCTGCTCACTGTGCTTCCATATCTTGTATTGTGAACTGCCCAGAGATCTGCAAATGAAGGATGGAATACAAATAAAATAAATAAATTAATAAGAAAAGTATATTATATCCCTGACTTCCTGTTTCCTCCACTATGTTATTGGACCTCCTGCATCCCTAACATTGTGATGTCCTGCAAAGCCTCTCACTTCTCACCCTCACATCTATCAGAATAAGACCCGCCCTCAATTCTTAAGAGGGCCAATCCACACCCTCCTAGGATTCAGTGACGTCACAACAGCTCCACCAACGGCTGGAGAAGGCTCACAAACATCGAGGAAACATCAGTTTTGCTATTTTTCAAAGCCCTCTGGCAAATTGAAAAAACAAACAAACTATCATTTTTCAGCAAATCTACAGGGCTTGTGTTTTAATATGGCACCTCGATCATTATTTACCGATGTCATCTGCACAGCACCTCTATATTTTGCTTTGTATTTTGAGGTAAATATTTCTGGATATGACTTTGGTTGTGGCTTAAACTTTTCAAACTGCTACCTTACATAGTGACCAGATTTCTAAGTGGGGAAAAGGAACATTGTGATTTATGCACCCTTATATAAGCATGCTCCAAAATTTGATGGATGCCAATATTCACATTTGGATGCTCCCAATCGCAGATTAATATTGTGATGGCCAAAACCATATCATTTCTCTCTCTGTCTCTAGGTACTGACAATCACATTTTAAAGTGACTCTTGGGCTCATGTGTTCATCTACCCAAAGTAATCTGCACCTATTTTAGTCAACAAAACTGTATTCACTGTTTGCAGCTAGACTTGAATGAGATTAGTTTATAAATGAAGTCAGACACCCAACTCCCATTGACTCTAAAGGCGCTGGGGTTAGGAGGCAGATCTTTTGTGTGCCACCGAAGACATTTTATGAATCGTTGATGTTAATAGGAGTTAAGGGCATTCAGTCAAAGTTGCAAGCACTTATCTCCTCCCATGGATTTGGCTTTAAATGACTAAACATCTTGAGTAATTGGATTACAGTGATGCAAGCTTAAAGTAATTGTGCTTAATTGCATTCAATTCTCTGTGATTCCCAAACAAGGGTGCTAAGGATGTGAAATGCTGGCTGAGGAGGTTACTAATTAAATGAGACTAATAGTAATAGTGTAAGTAGTGTATTACCCTAGAATGAAAAGATGCAATCTGAGCACTTGGATTTGTGCCAAGTGACAAAATGTTTTCCAGTTGTTCATTACTACTTTGAATTGCACCATGATTTCTACAGGAGCTACTCTCCTTTACAACTGTGTCTCAACTGCCTTTTGGCAGTGGAAAGAACTGACAAGGCAACGGGGAGGAAGAAAAATGGAACAGGATCCCAGCGAGGGCTGTAGCAGGGACTGGGACACACCAGGGCAAGTGGGGGATATGGAAGGAGAGGTTGGTGTAGGAAGTACTCATGGGGTGATGGAAGATGATGACAGGATGGGGGTCAGTGCACAGGAACCAGAGCAGCAGGACCCAGAGCCAGAAGGGCCCCTGTCTCCACAAACACGGTGGGCTGGGGAAACCCAGCCAGATGGGTGGGGTATAAATAACAAATTATTATTGTAGCGGGCAAGACACTCCAGGAGGCAGAGGCAGGCAATGGCCCACACCCCAGCTTCCTAGCTGTTCAGGTGAGGCTTGCTAGCTCTGGGAGGAGATGTGTGATTCCTCAGCTGGAGTAGGCTTGGAACAGGTGAGGGTCACCTGCCTCCTCAAGCCCAGATTATGCAACCAACATGCCAAGTATGTAAGGGCAGCAGAGTTGAGGTGCTGTGTCTGCTCCATGTTGACGGACCTCAGCTTGAATGCTCCTGAAGCTCTGTGGGACTATGTTTTGGTTTCGACTTTGGACACCTTGATTGACCTTGGACTAGAGACTTGACATACTGACTTTCTGCCAGGTAAGCCAGGGGTTCAGGACACACCATCATCTTTAGATGAGGATCACACAACGTGCATGCTGGTGTCTCAACATGAGTTAGAACAGCCTTATGGTGACCTCCATATTTTTTGAACTCCAACTACCATCAGCCCCAGCCGGTATGACCAGTGGTCAGAGATCATGGGAACTGTAATCTAAAACATCTGGAAGGCACCACTTTGGGAGATGCACCAAGCCCCAGAAACCAACAGTTATAGCCAACTCAGTTCTACTCATTGCAGACGTATTGCAATTAATTAAGTTAGTCATGTCTATTATCTTCAATATGTCTACTCTGAGTAGGACTGGCACTGGAGTAGACTTCAAGGTCTTTCTGTGTCAGGCACTGTCTGCCTCGGGATCTGGTTTTGGGAACTGAAGGGTCAGATTAACACATGAACTCAACAAGTCTCCTGGTTCCCCCCCCCCAAACCCCGGGCTGCATATGCAATGTGTGTGAGAGGGCAGAAAGGAGAGAAGGGGGTATATTTAGGCAACAGTAACTATGACAAATGTGCAGTGGATCCCATTTGACTTTGTCGGTTATGGGCTGTACAACCATGCGTTAGAATGTTTGGATATGTATACTCAGGTTTAAATCCTGTTCAACCATGAAATGCAGCGGGTTGGACTAGATGATCCCTGTGGTCCCTTCCAGCTCTGATTCTAGCTTTCTATGTAGCCTGTTGGGTTAACCCAGCTCTATCTGTGACCTTGGGTTTCCTAGCTTGCTCTAGTTCTTCTGTGTTAAAAAGGCGAAGATGTACAATTGCATTCACTGGTTTCAAGGTTTATTCAGTGGCATCATACAAAGCTCCATACAAGCAAATGCACCCTAATAATTATTTTCCTAGCTAAAGTACACATAATTTGCCACATGCGCAAAAATGTTCTGTGCGTAACAGCTTTCCCTTTAAAATTAGAAATGGAAATAATAAACATCCCACAATGCTTCTAACTCTTGAATGGCAGGCATGTTTGTTACACAGCAGGGATCATTAGTGGATTGAAAAGGTGGAAACATAATTTGATAACGGCCTTTTCCCAGGCAAGCAAAGCGCTTCCTTGTGTACTTTGCAAAGGCAAATGAAATGTCATTACAAGAATGATCAAATTAGTATCACAAGCCTTTGATTTGGAATCCTTCACCAAAGAGATAACTGTGCAAAGTATGATGAATAGAACTGAAGGAGCGGCAGATGACCAGCTGTCAATGGACCCTGCAATTCCGAGTAGATGTTCCAGATGTACAATTATTCCATGAATCGGTTAAGCTGGAGTACTTGGGAGCGAGCCAGCTTCATATTGGATGCTTCATTTGCTTCAAATATATGAAAGCAAAGCTGGCTTTGCATGTTGCAACACGGGGTGGGGGTGGGGTGTGCAGAAGGAAGTGATCGTGACTCACACTTCCGATTTCTGAGCATCTGCTCTTATGTACCAAGGGAGAGCTTGCATACCTCTTCCGTAGGAGATATGAGTACTCTCTGCAGAGATTCAGGATTGTCTGCCTGTTTGTGACTTGGGTAGCTTAAAAAGAGTGTCCCGTATATGGAGGACAAATTCTATTTGTTTTGCATTTTTTGCATTTTCTGAACCAAAAAGACAATCTGGGTGAAGAGGTCTGGGCAGGGCCTCTATTTATTCCCTGGGTGCAGACCCAAGCGATGTCTGCTGATGTGGTTGGCCCCTCCTCTGCGGAGGTCCTGCACAGTAGCCTGCCTGTGATTGGCCAATTTGCAGGCAGGCTATGATATGACCAGGCCCCACACCCAGCGCCACCATGGGGTTGCACAGGGGAAACTGTGCAAGTCCACACTGCTTCTGCAACATGGGCGAGTGGACTTTCTGTACCAAAATCCATTCTCCAATTAAAATAATTTGTACCAAAATGAGTGTAAGGGGAAAGTAGGAATAAAAATGCATGAGTTGATGAAAACAAGCTATAGAAATGCATTATATTTGGGGGAATTGCTTGAATAAATGTGTATACAGTGGTACCTTGGGTTACATACGCTTCAGGTTACATACGCTTCAGGTGACAGACTCCGCTAACCCAGAAATAGTACCTCGGGTTAAGCACTTTGCTTCAGGATGAGAACAGAAATTGTGCTCCAGTGGCGCAGCAGCAGCAGGAGGCCCCATTGGCTAAAGTTGTGCTTCAGGTTAAGAACAGTTTCAGGTTAAGAATGGACCTCTGGAATGAATTAAGTACTTAACCCAAGGTACCACTGTATATACAAAAGGAAATCATATACCAAACAAAAAACCCTTTATTCACTATAGCTCTGTAACTGTCAGATTCTGCTTCCAAGCCCCACTTCCTTGCCCCTTGAACCAAGAAGTTCTCTCACAGATCTTCCAATGGACTTGCCTAAGGGACTTCCTAGTTCACAGTTAGCCACCACTAGCTACATTAGCTCTCAACAGTTAGTTGACATTGATACAGAGGATGAACCACATCATTGATCTCAACCATTGCCAACCCCTAACCATGGTTTAGGTCATTAATGGGAAAGCTGTGACCCTCTGGTTGTTGAGGGACTACAACCTTAATCACCCCTATCTGGGGATGGGGTTAATAGGAATTGTAGTTCAAAAGCATTTGGCGCACTGCAGGTTCCCTAGTTCTGGTTTAGATTTTGAGATGTAGTGCTAACCATGGTTAAGGAAGACAAATCATGGTTATGCATTACGTTTGCATAGGGTCAACGTCTTCTATGAAAGCAGAAGCAATTGAGTGCCACATATGAATAAATACGCATATTGAAAAACCAACCATCTCTAGCACAATTTCAATCAGTCTAATTGTTCATTAGCATCTCCTCCCATCCTCCCCTTTCACTTCTGTCAACAAACAAATTATACTTCGTTTAGCAGAAATTTGTACAAAGAGGGTTTTTTTGCACAGATTTATTCACTTTCATTCTCCTTCTGCTAAGTGCTATAAATTAAAGATGATCCCAGTCTCTTTTGCACCGAGTGAAAGCGTTTCAAGCAGTGACAGAAAGCCATATGAATAGGATGATGACAGGATGCCATATCAATAGGATGATAAAGGCGGTGGTTTTCAAGTCACCAAGAAACCCCCCTCCCTTTAAACCTTCCTTTATTGCTTGATTCCTCAAATGCCAGTTCAGGTGGCTATTGAAAATTCTTCCTTCTCCTCTTTTATGGTCAGGATTGTCAATGTCACTCAAACTGAACAAACACTGGACCACTAAAGAACTGTAGACCTCCCATTTCTGCTATCCATCTCTCATGCCCTCGGGCAATCTTTTTGTAAGTTCTTGGAACAGCCCTAAGCTAGTTTAGTCTGCTACAGTACACTTTTTATGACTTTGAGTGATTTTCCAGTTGGCAAAATGAAGAGCAAAAATATTGCTACCTTTTTTTAAAAAAAGAAAAATAGTGCTGTGCCATGCACAGAACAGATTCTATCTTAATTCTGATTCAGTAACAGCAGCTTGTGATTTTTATAAACAAAACAAAACAAAAATATCCCCTAGGTTCTCTTCTTGTAGTGGATGTGATAGATCCCTAGAGAACGGTTTTCCAGAGTACAGTGGTACCTCGGGTTACATACGCTTCAGGTTACAGATTCCGCTAACCCAGAAATAGTGCTTCAGGTTAAGAACTTTGCTTCAGGATGAGAACAGAAATTGTGCTCCAGCGGCGCAGCAGCAGCAGGAGGCCCCATTAGCAAAAGTGGTGCTTCAGGTTAAGAACAGTTTCAGGTTAAGAACGAACCTCCAGAACGAATTAAGTACTTAACCCGAGGTACCACTGTATTGATTTGGTTCTGAGTCAGTACTGCTTATCTTGCTTCTACATATTCCCCCCTATTTGATTGATTTCATTCTTCTATGGTGTTATAGGGGGTGTAACTATTCCATGAGCAAATAGCCTCTCAGTATCACCTGGCCTATTATCAGCATGTAAAGAATGAATTGAATTCTGGGACTGCTGATGATTCAGTTCAGTTTGAGGATCTCAGGGATTAAATGAGTTAGAGCTGGAGTAAGTTAGCTGTCCCATGGGTTGGATCCAGCCTTAGTCATGTGTGCAGTAGACCCACTGAAATAACTGAGACCTGGGTTAGTCAGGAAAGAAAGATGGGATACAAGCCCTGAACAACACAGGTCCAGAATACCTCAGGAATTGCCTGAACCCTCATATCCCAGCTCAGTCACTAAGATTATCTGCAGGAACGTTATTGACCATTCCCCAAGTTGGCGAGGCTCACTTTATAGCACGGGTGTCAAACACAAGGCCCACGGGCCGAATCCAGCCCGCCAGACCTCGTCATGTGGCCCGTAGCTGCCAACCCGGCCTGCCCACTTCCCCCGCGAGGCGGCGCGCTGTGGGCGGGGATGGGGGGCTGGAAGGCGGGCGGTGGAGAAAGTGAAGGCGCTCGCTTCCCGCGCCGTTACTCGGCCAGCCTGAGAGAAAATTTCTGAGGCGGCGGCGGCCTTTGTCCAGGGTCGGGGGGCCATGGTGGGACTTTGCCCTCCCGACGGCCTGGAGCATCTGGAGCTGGGGCGGCTGTGGGACCAGCCAGGCTGCAGTGGTGGCGGCGGAGTCATCGTCGGCGCTTCTTCTCCTCCTCTTCCTTCGTCTTGCTCGCCGTCGCCGCCACTCTCGTCTTGCTCGAGGCAGGCCTGGAGCCGGGACAACCCGGGCTTCGAGCCCTAGGAGGAGGCGGGCGAAGCGGCCAGGGCGGCTGGCGGGAGCGCAGCGGCGGAGCCCGTGCTGCAGATGGGCATGGTGGAGTGGGGCCGAGGAGGGGTGCCTTCGCCCTCGGGGCCCGACACCCGACGCCCGGGAGGGCCCGCCGAGAGTGGGAGGCAGCCTCGCCTGGGCCAAAGGGATGGCGCACCGCCTGCGAGGTGAGTCGCCGCCCGGCCGGGCCCTTCCGTCACCCTTCCCGGCTCACATCTCTCCTGTTTCACCTTATTACGTTTATGTTACTCGCAAGTCTTCTGCTCTGAAGACAGATGCAAATAATCCGTTCAGCTCCTCTGCAATCTCCTTTCCCACCTTTAGCACACCTTTGATTCCCTTGTTGGCCAAAGGCTCTACCACAGACATGTCCAAAGTCCGTTTCGGGGGCCTAATCCAGCCCCTTCGGCAGTTTATGGGGTAAAATCCTCAAAAAAACCCTCAACAACTTCAACCCTAAAAAAAAAAAGCTCAATCCTAAAAAAAGCACAACAACTTTGGTTGGCCCTCACGGCCCTTCACTTCATCAAATCTGGCCCTCCTTGAAAAAAGTTTGGGCACCACTACTTTATGGAAAGAAGAAATAGACCCCTTAATGCCATCAGCCCTGTTCTGTGCAATACTCTGCCAAAGGAGATTAAGCAGGCACCTAGTCCAGTGCTGAGGCCTTCTGGTGGTTCCCTGACTGCGAGAAGTGAGGTTACAGGGAACCAGGCAGAGGGCCTTCTCAGTAGTGGCGCCCGCCCTGTGGAATGCCCTCCCATCAGATGTCAAGAAAATAAACAACTATCTGACTTTTAGAAATGTTTAGGGAACTTATTAATGTTTGATGTTTTATTGTGTCTTTAATATTCTGTTGGGAGCCACCCAGAGTGGCTGGGGAAACCAAGCCAGATGGGCTGGGTATAAATAATAAGTTTTGTTGTTGTTGTTGTTGTTGTTGTTAATTACAGCCCTACCTGACCCCTACCTAAGTCCCATATCAAGTCCTATTTAACATCTATTAACTATCAGGTTCTATCTTTGAACTCTATAATCCTTCCTGATTGGTTGACATTCCTCACAACACTGCTTGGTTTCTGGGTTTCCAGGAGGATGACCCACGTGGTAGTATTCAACTAAGTTTTTCTCAGAGTAGAACACCAAAATTATTGGCCATTAGAAAGTTAGGTCCATTAATTTCAGTGGATGTACTCTGAGGAAAACTTAGTTGCATATCTCCCACTGCCCCTTTCTCCTGTTCTTTTCAAAGTGGCAGCCATATTGTGTTACGCCACATGCCCATGACAGTTATCTTGGGATTGGTGTCAATGACAACTTTTCAACATTTCAAATGTGCCCACTGGCCCAAAAGCTTGGGGACGCTGAATTGTGAGGGCTCAGCAAACCCTCAGGGCGATCCACAGAATGGCTCTCACTACTGAAACAGCCCTATTCCTTATTGAAGTCTGCAAGGCCTCAGACAGCCAAGAAATTTGGAGCAGGACCTCAGTTGATGAATGAAACACACACAAAGGTTAATGCTACAGAGAGAAAGATCTATTTTCCTGATCCAGGTCACTTCCATGTCTTTACTCTTGTGTCCATTCCATCCCACTTCTATATTAAATTGCATTGAAAAGAACCATAGTACATAATTTATATTTACACTGAACACTGTTTTTCTTAAAGGAAATAGTTCTAAAAGTATTTCATTCCCAAATGCTCATTTTAAAAAAGAGATCTTTGTGCCTGGAATTGTATTGCATCATTCACCATAGGATAAAATCCCATGGACAATTGCATTCCAAACTGCACATTAGTCCGGGAGGTTCAGGTCAGGTCAGTTCCTATTGGAGTTCATGAAGACTGAATTCCTTAAGCATCCCTAGTTAATACAAACACAAAATTTAAACCGCACAATCTAAAACAACTGACAACAAATCTAAAGCAGTAGTATTGGCAAAGTAAAACTTCGCTTCTCAAGTTTAATGCTGCATCCCATTTTTTTTATTGTTACAATTAATAATTTCCTTCTTTTTATGTTGCAAGCTGCTTTGATTCAACTGAAAAATAATCTGCTGAGGTTCCATTTTGCTGTCACCGATGGCAGTTCAGACAACTGGAGGTCCTTCCCTATGCTGACCAATGACCCTGAGGAATGCATGGAATGTCACCATGAACAAATTTGTTACTGTGGAGACATAGCAAGGAACCAAACGTCTGCAATGTGAGCTGCTACACATTAAACCACTCAGTATGGAATGTTCCCAGTGCAACTGGTTTTAGGAAGTCCTGTGGTTTGTTGTTTCAATCTGTCCTTTGCTTCATCCCAGCAATCTCTAATTACCAGCAGGCTTTGGACATGAAATGTCAACATTTCCATGTACATGTCTCCATTTGTGATTGCTATTTTATATATGTGCTTATTGAAATGATCTCCTGTCTTTCCTTACCACTGGTTCAACTAGATTTGGGGTGGAATATTGTGGCACTTCAGAAGTCATTTGGCTCCAATTCCCATCATCCCAGACCATTAACATTGCTAGCTTAGGTTGATGGAAGTTGGAGTACAACATCATCCCCACTCATGACCTTGACTAATAAACAGAAGTGATGATGATGGTGGTGGTGTTGGTGGCGATTTCTTTATACCCTGTTCATCTGGCTGGGTTTCCCTGACAACTGATTTCCTTGACAACTGATGGGAGGGTGTTCCACAGGGTAGGTGCCACTACTGAGAAGGTCCTCTGCCTGGTTCCCTGTAACCTCACTTCTCGCAGTGAGGGAACTGCCAGAAGGCCCTCGGATCTGGACCTCAGTGTCTGGGCAGAACGATGGGGGTAGAGATGCTCCTTCAGGTATACTGGGCCGAGGCTGTTTAGGGCTTTAAAGGTCAGCACCAACACTTTGAATTGTGCTCGGAAACATACCGGGAGCCAATATAGGTCTTTCAGGACCAATGTTATATGGTCTCGGCTGCCACACCCAGTCACCAGTTTAGCTGGAAATAAGAAAAACCTATCTTCACATTGAACAACTATGTGATGTGAAGGGTCTTTCAAATATGAGCTTCTGAAATTGCATTAGACCATTAGCCTTGTCCCAAGTCAAGCCATTGGTCGACCTGCCGCAGCTTTCTCTACAATGATTGGCAGAGGCTCTCTGATTTTTCAGACAACGGCTTTTCCCAACACTATCTGAAGATGCCAGGGACTGAACCTTGGTCCTTAGCACACACAAGTGAGTGCTATTCCACACAGTTGTGGCACTTTAATGCTGCATACTCAGAAGGTATGATGCACAATTAAATCTTTTCTGGCAGCAGAAAGCAATTGTCTGTGCACCATTGCCCCATTAGACTGCAACACAGAGAAATAGTCAAGTTGTGAATTTAGCCTCTTCTCCTTCTGATGCATGAATTCAGATCTGGCTTGTAAACCCCTCCCCACTTCATTGGAGCCTTCCAATTTTCTTGATTAATTGGGATGTAATTGGACCCAGAAAGCACAATTAAAAATTCTCGTGCCCATTAGGCAATTCTATTAACTCGATCGCTTATTTCACCTCAGCTGTGTTGAGGTTGCAATGACTTGAATTAATAAGAATTTGAAAAGGTGCCCGTGTTAATGTATACTATTTCACAGAAAGAAATGACAAAGGTACTTGCTAGACTAGTTCTTTGTTTTGTTATTTATTGGCTACAAGACATTTTCATAAGAATACAGTCATACCTCGGGTTGAAGTAGCTTCGGGATAAGTATTTTCGGGTTGCGCGCTGCGGCGACCTGCAGCAACAGAGCGTGTTACTTCCAGGTTTTGCCGCTCGCACATGCACAGACAGTCAAAATGACGTCACATGCATTCACAGAAGCGGCAAATCGCGAACCCACGCACACACAGAAGCGCGGACGCGGGTTGCGTTCACTTCTGGATGCGAACGGGGCTCTGGAACAGATCCCGTTTGCATCCAGAGGTACCGCTGTAGTCAATTATTATGATTATTTTCCATTGAAAAGCAAACCATCCAGTATTGTTTAACTCTCTCTCTGTGTGTGTGTGTGTGTGTGTGTAGATGTATATACACACACACACACACACAGTAGCATATAATGCTAAGGCCCTGTTGAAAAACACATGAAACTCAAACTAATAACATGCCTTTGGGGGGGGACCCATTGATCAAACACCAAAGATAAATTTTTTTGTACTAAATACTTTTTAGTGAGAATTCTTCGTACCTTCAGCTATGAGTCTTCAATAACCAGCTCAGAGTCTTATTTTTCTTGTTGTTATGGATTCAGGGGGCTGCATGTCATAGATTCTCCAAGTGTCCCTATTTTCCAGGAATGGTCCCGGTTTTACAGAAGCCATCCCGGCTTCTGATTTGATCCCAGAATGTCCCACTTTGCCTTAGGATGCCCCTATTTTCATCGGAGAAACGTTGAAAGGTATGGAGTCATGTGACATCCAAGGAGATAAGTAACTATACAGCCTTTAAAAGACACCTGAAGGCAGCCCTGTATAAGGAAGTTTTGAATGTAATAATGGCAGGGTATAAATAAAATTATTATTATTATTATTAAACAGGACGTCCCTATTTTCATCGGAGAAATGTTGGAGGGCATGGTGTCAGCTACACGCATGCCTTGAGTGTCCCCAGTATAAATGAAAACAAAGAGGTGCATTTTCTATTCCATAGGTGATCAAGCTTAGGGGGCTCCTTTGTTCATTCATTCTTTTTCTTTTTTTAGCAATGAGAGTAAACACACACTCTTGCATTGTTCTTTTTAGCTTCTTATGAAACAGGATGATGAGTAAAACAGAACAAATAGAACTGCTTGTCTCTGAGATGAATGCAAAAAAGCTATTATACAGAACATAACTTCAGACCAGAGTCTTTTTTTTTTGCCACACTAGAATGATATACCTTCATTATTAATCTATAATCAAGATATTTATGGTAAATTTTTGATACCATTTCATTTGTAGTCATAAACTTCCATTAGTTATTACTTTAGTGATCCAGACACATAAATAACGCTACATCACTTGTAATTTTGTTCAATTTGTTCTACTTTTCTGGGAAACAAAATTTAAGACCACATCTTGTTTTCATTTTCCTCCTACTGTCAAATTTAATTTTATTCTTCTGTCAGGATTCAGACCATCAGCATCTTACAAGGAAACCAGAATAGCACATTTAGAAAACATTACGTCAAGTAACTTATCATGAAAAAGCTTTAAAAATGTATATATATTTTCAGCGAGTCAAAATTGCATCCTTCTTTTTAATTTATTTTATTTTTAGAAAGACTATTGGCATGATCTGTTTTTGCATTCATACCTTTAAAATAATGACCACTGTTTCAAGACCTTCATACCTGAGATTCATACAGACTTTGTCCTATTCTGGCTTAATTTCTCTCAACCTGTATAGAAAGCTTTCTCTTTTGTTACCTGCATGGTAAAAGTACGGTGGGCTGTCTTTGAGCATCTTCCCTTTCTGATAAAAACTCTCTTTAGATTTAAAAATTGAGCTAAAGACAGAGTACCACTGAGAATGTGCAGTAGGCAAGCTGATTTTCCCCTGTCCTTCAAGTCCCAAACTGGAAATGGAATGTGGCGGAAACAGATAAAGGATGTTCCCTAAATGAGAAAACATTTATATGAATTTCAACTTTCAATAGCTCCTGATCGCAGTGAAATTGCTAAGCACATGACAAACTATTCCTCTTTAAAATCTATGGGGCATAAACTCACTTAGCTTTGGTTCAGTCATGTCCATTCTTTTTGTGAAGCAGAAAAATGTGGGAAAGAGTAAACTATGGGTTTCATCCAATGGTGCCTCCTTCACTGACAAGAGATTATTTAATGTCATACGATATTCCCTAGCCAGCTGGGAGTGGAATTTGCTGGATCACATCTAACTGTTGGACTAACACACAAACTCATAGCTGTCAACTTCCCCCCCCCCTTTTTAAGGGAAATCCCCTTATTCTGAATAGGATTCCTCAGAAGAAAAGGGAAAAGTTGACAGCTATGCCCAAACTTGGGTCTCCAGGTGTTGTTGGACTACAGTTCCCTTCATCCCTGATCATTGGTGCTACTAGCTAGGGATGATGGGAGTTGTAGTGCAAAACAGCTGGAGACCCAAGTTTGGGAAATCCTGCTCTAGATGTTAAGTGCCCATTTAAAGAGTAAGGAAAAGAAGATGGGTCCCTGTTCTCGGAATATGTATTCTCCAATTCCAAAACTGAGAGAGACAACCGGACAGGACTAGAGACAATGGGTGGTATTCAACTAAATGTGACTCAGTGTAGACTATGTTAGCTTCATTCATTTCAAAAGCTCTACCCTGCATAAAACTTAGTTGATTTCCCCCTGGAGATTTTTTACTGCTAGACTGTGCCGTGGGTCCTTATAGGAGTTTGTGTGTTCTGGCTACTAAGAGATCATTATGGTTATCTCATGAACAATGTGGTTCATCCTTCTAAGTTCAACTCCATTGGGCGGGCATCAAAACTCATTGTCCAATATGCCAGCACCTTATCGGACACCCAAATTATTTCAGTGTTGTCTCAAATGCAAAACCCCTTTACATTTTCAAATTTCTCTCTTGAAGCATACAGATAGTTTATCTTCACATATGCATGCAACTGTCTGATCCCAAAAGCATAAAAAGGTGCCCATCATTTGGAGTTAAGGTGATGTAGAAAGGGCGAGGCTAGAGTATTGCTGCAAACTTGGTTGCAGATGGCATAGTCAAGTTTGTTGCATGCATGAATCAGTGCATGGCACTCCAGTACAGAACGAGGTGTCTGATGTGACATATATCATTGCAATAAGCAGAAGCATCACTGATAGTGTAAGCTGAGGAATATGCTCTCGTATTATCCCAGTCATTTGATGACAATGGACTTGCACAATAGCTATATTTATTGAGCTGGGGCCATCCGTTTTACTGTGGCATACGGATTTGTTGCTGAGCTTGCAAGGCACGGTGAGTAAAGATTTGTTTGTCGTTATCATCATCTATAAATAAACGACCTGCTAAATCCTATCCGAACTGCAATTTCTCTGATGGATATAAAGGCTATGGGGCTGAGCAGAACAAAGTGTGGTCTTAAGTAGGTTGCAGTGTTTCTCAGTGATACATTTTAGAAATGCCAAACCAAGTGCATATATGATTTCAACATAGTGAGGTGTGGGGTTTTTTGGTGTGTGTGTGTGTGTGTGTGTGTGTGTGTATCCCAATATTCATAAGTCACTTCTGCTACATATCCATATCATCTTGTCTTATCTTTTCCATTGGGTTATATTGAATCTGGAATTTATTGCCCATTTTCTTTTCCAAAAGCTTCGGGGATCAAGGACAGCACCATGTAAGCCGGTTGGGATTTTGCTAGATAGTTTGAATACAAAGAACTGGTGATGGGATAATAATAGGAAGGTGCCATTAAGCATATCATTAAAATCCACACGAATTTATGGCCCAGGCCCAAGATTTGCTGTGCAAGCAAATATGTGCTTAAAACTGAGCACATTAGCTGCCGTATTGCTGCATAAGCTATTGGCATCATCCAGCCAAAGTGAGGCCCTTTAAGGCTGCAATTATATGCACACTTGCTAGGAAGTAAGCCTCGCCAAACTCACTTCTGAGTAATCGTGTACAGACTTGGTCTGTACATCTTATTAATTTCAATCAGAGGGCTAAGCGTGATCATTTCAACTATTGTTGCAAGGATTTTACTCTGGCATTACAGGTAGTAAGCTGAGGGAAATGCTGAGCCCTGGGATAACAGCCAATGGAGCCGTTTATCCATTGCAACGATTTAGATTCTAGACCATTTCATTAAAAGCCTTAATGCACTGGCTGTGGTAGTGAGCACCCAGTGTTGCAGAAAAGGAAGGGAATCACATTCCATTCATATCTGAGAATGTTATAGAAAGATCATAAATGTACCATCCTTAGTAACCATCAATAACCTCAGAATAATTTCCTTACGGGTTTTATCTTGCCACCCATTGCAGTTGCAAATTATCCCAATCAACAATATTTCTCTGGGAAGCCTGGGGATCGAACTAGATGATACATGAAATGTGTGCTGTGCTTATCTGTTCTTAAACATGAAATAGAAGCCAATGGGGGAGTGGGGTGTTGAATCAAGATCATAAGGACCATGGGGAAGGTGAAGATGGTTAACCTCCCCATCACTCCATGTTCCAAATCCTGATGGGACCTTCCACTCCACCTTATGTCTTCTATTTTACCAAAAGTGAAGCAAACCCACAAAATGCAATCATACTTTTTTGCATTTTCTCCCCAGGTGAAGAAAAGAAAGGGGCATAGATGCTAGTTTGGTGTGTACATCGTATGAGAATATGTAGAACCTCAGGGCTCTCCATAGCTAATGGAAGCATTGAATACTCTCAAATACTTCTCCAATGAAAATAGGGACATCCTATTCCGTAATAATAATTTTATTATTTATACCTCACCCATCTAACTGGGTTGCCCCAGCTACTCTGGTCGCCTTTCAACATATGCAAAAACATTAAATAAGTAAATAAATAAATAACCTTTGCTATACAGGGCTGCCTTCAGAAGTCTTCTAAAAGTTGTATGGTTACTTATCTCCTTGGCTCAGGGTTCGCATAACTCCATACCCTCCAATGAAAATAGGGACGTTCTACCATGCCCTTCAACATTTCTCCAGTAAAAATAAGGACATCCCAAGGAAAAGTGGGACATTCTGGAATCAAATGAGAAAACGGAACAGCTTCTGTAAATCCAGGACTGTCCCTGGAAAATAGGGGCACATGGAGGGTTTGGCATTGTACAATCCCTCACACACAAGGGGGATTTTAGATAGCTATACGTAATGTACAGAGGAGATTGGAGGGCCGAGCAGGTATTGAAATGCAACATTCGGGAGTGGGGCCAATCGAAGCCCTATTCCTGTTTCACAATTTGATGGCATTCTTATACAAGCAGCACTACAATTGATCACTACTGTGTTACCTTGAGTGAATTAGGAATCAAAGGAAGATTAAGCATTAGTGGGACCAAGAGACCAAGCCAATGCGAGGATTAAAAATGGAGGCAGGCTAGAATAATCAAACCCTGACCCAGAGAACCAAAGTTGTTTGTCCTGTTCTGCAAAAATAGCCTCTTTCCCTATCATTTCCACGGATCTGCATTCTAGGGCCTGCCATTTTTTGAAGGCTCCCCACCCAGAAAAGCCTTTGTATTCTGACAACAGAATATGTCAAAAAGACAAATGTTTTATGCCACTTTTTCTTTAAATCACTAGGTCCAAAATGTGCCGTATGTGGGAATAAATCTCATGTAGGTCATAAGTTAAAATATGTTTGGGTTGTCATCTGTCAGACTGATTGCTGGGGAGCAGGGAACGATGGGGTGATTTTCAAAAGGCTTCCGCAATGCGGGCAGGAAGCCTATCTGAGAGACAGAAAGGCATGTGTTAAAGATTGCTGAGCACCAGTTCAAACATACTGGGAGAAAAGGTACAGCAGAGAGCCTGTCTACAGTTGCACCCTGCACCCTTATTTTGTACTTTGGTTTTCCTTTAACATAAATGAGAGATGGGGAACCTCAGGCCCAGGGACCAATTCTGCCCTCCAGGATTCTCTAGTAATGGGAGGAGGGGTGTGTGTGTGCTAGATTCAGTTTACATTTAAAGGTGATGCTATCTAATCCACACTTTCCAAAGCAACATGTGACCTGAAACACAGCCATCTTCAAAAGTCATAGTTCTGTTCATTCTTCAGACAAATAATGTGTACAAGAATGCCTGCAAACTGTCTCGCCAGAGTGGTGCATGCTCTAGTTATCTCCCACTTGGACTACTGCAATGCACTCTAAGTGGGACTACCTTTGAAGGTGACCTGGAAACTACAATTAATTTAGAATGCGGCAGCTAAAAGATGAGTGGGAGTGGCCACCAAGACCATGTAACACTGGTCCTGAAAGATCTACATTGGCTCCCAGTATCTTTCCGAGAACAATTCAAAGAGTTGGTGCTGACCTTTAAAGCCCTAAACAACCTCAGCCCATTATACCTGAAGGAGCGTCTCCACTCCCATTGTTCAGCCTGGACACTGAGGCCCAGCTCTGAGGGCCTTCTGGTGGTTCCCTCACTGCAAGAAGTGAATTTACAAGGAACCAGGCAGAGGGCCTTCTCAGTAGTGGCACCTGCCCTGTGGAACGCCCTCCCATCAGATGTCAAGGAAATAAACAACTATCTGACTTTTAGAAGACATCTGAAGGCAGTCCTGTTTAGCGAGGTTTTTAATGTTTGATATTTTATTGTGCTTTTAGTATTCTGTTGGGAGCTGCCCAGAGTGGCTGGGGAAACCCAGCCAGATGAGTGGGATATAAATATAAACTACTACTACTACTACTACTACTACTACTACTTATTATTAATTGGGTTAGTATGTGTGTAAAGATGCATAAATAATATCCAAAAAATGCATTACAGGAGGGGTTGGGCAATGGCTTTCTGAATGGACAATTCATGTGTAAGGGAAGGGGTCTCAGACTACTGCTTATGTTGTGTGTTTGAGAGGGAGGGAGGGAGAGAGGGAGAAAGAGAGAGAGGGAGGGAGGGAGGGAGGGAGAAAGAGAGAGAGAGAGAAAGAGAGAGAGAGAGAGAGAGAGAGAGAGAGAGAGAGAGAGAGAGAGA
>JAXCMG010000208.1:143687-180976 GCA_034642415.1 Podarcis siculus | reverse complement strand
GAGAGAGAGAGAGAGAGAGAGAGAGAGAGAGAGAGAGAGAGAGAGAGGAGGCAGCCCCCTTGATAGTTCCTCTGTCTTCAGAAGCTTCGGTGGTGGGCAGCCTGAGAGAGGGCATTTTCTGTGGCAACCTCTAATGTGGGAGTAAAGCCCACTGAACTCAGTGGGACTTACTTCAGAATTGACATGCACTGGACAGGCTGAAAACTTGTCAATCTTAGCATCCTTCCAATGACTTGATTGAAATGAGTCTCGCTCCTAAATAAGCATTATTATTTTTTATGAGAGCACCGATTTCTTCAAGAAGAGCCACAGCTGCCTGAATTCATGTTCCTATCTAAGCATCCTTCTGGAAGCCAGATGCCAACACATAGAGGGCAAAGATTTGAAGCAGGAAGCCTCCTATACTCATGGAAGTTTCCTGTGTGATGTAGAATGCTGCATAATTGGGTTTCCCCATATTTGCAGTGAATATCCACAAGTATAGGAGATCTCCCTTTACTTCAAGGGAGCAGAGAGTGTGTTTACCTCCATGCACATGTAAGTATAACATCCAACAGAATGCCTGCACTGAATTTGTGTGGCTAGCATATCTGAAACTGCAGCAATTCTTGTATTGCTAGCAGCTCCTATTTGAGCTACTGCACTTGCAGATATTATCTGGATGATTATGCTGGTCTGACCATGATGAGCCTGGCAGCAGCTCTTTGTACTCCCAGATGTTTGTCCCTTGTATGAGCTGAAGTCCTTAGCAAAGCACTTCCAGAACCAACCCTCCTTCTCATTGCCTGTTTTCCCACTGCCATCCAATTATCCACTGCCTATTGTCAGTCCCAGAGCTCTATCTTCCTCATTCCTGTCTGGCTCTGTCCATCTAATGTAGATAGTAAGACATTCTGTCAGGAACTGTGTCATTTTTATGTTCTGCATGGTGTCTCAGCAGACTAAATGAATGTTGAATGAGAATAGTCAAGTTAATAGTATGTCAGAATCACGCATCATACATTGCTCTTCTAGGCTTTTGGGGCCTGTCCTGTCCAGACCACCATTAATGTTCTCGTCATCTGTTCTCGTCCTCAATTCTTTCTTCTTGGCTCAAGGAACACATTAATTCCATCTAAAGCTGAGAAGTCCTTTGAGTCATAAAAAACAGACATTTATTATGCTGAAGTATATTCAGTATTAAGTCCCAGAATATAAATTACTGCAGTCTCTCCCTCCCCCCCATTTCTTTCTATGTAACCAAGTATCCTCTCTTTCTAGCATTGGAAAACATTTCATTATGTTGTTTTGGGATGGTGTTACCAAATTCCCCCACTTAAGAAATCTAATGCTCCATTCAATTGAATTTTGGACTGGTGGTCTTCTCCTGGCCCGGCCCTGACTTTGGGCATTATATGATAGTCGTGGGATAGCATCACAGGGTGGGTGCCTTCAGACTCTTCGTCATGACCTACATAAGGGACTAAGATGAATTGCCATCCTCACATGTACGCTCTCCCCACCCTGTCTGGCATATTAATCTTGCCTGATGCTTAGTGGCATCATTCTACATGAGCTCACCCAAGGCTTCGTGATAAAAGTCACAAAATCTCTTGATCATTGCACATGTTGGGGGAAAGGAAGCAAGGCAACGAAGAGAATGAATGGAAGGAAGGAAGTTCTCTTGGGTATTTTCATGAGTTTGGAATTAATATTTTTTCTTTTTTGGGCCACAGCAAACTTTGTTGCTTCTAAACATGCCTGCTGCCACTCATGGAACAGATAAATAACATAGCACAACTTTGAGCTTAGTAGAATGGAGGTGGAAAAAAATTCCAGTTTCTGAAACTATGGCTGTGCTGAACCATTGTGTGGTCTCTATTTTGACAATTTGAGGGGTGATCGTGGAAAATGGCAGGAGAGGTAGAAATCCACATGCATATACCCCCCGCAAAAAACCCTGTTATGTGACCACCTGAGGATGCTCCTAAATTCGCTGTTGTATGGGGATGATTCAAGTGCGTACCATAAATTCAGGTTTGTGCAATTAAAGTGGAATAAAGAAATCTGTTGCCATATCACAACAAATCCACTTTTAAAAAATCAGACTTCTTGAGGTTTGGAAAGTGACAGGAAAATGCATTGAAAAGTGTGGGATAAACAATAAATAGGAAAATATAAATATCACACTAGCAAATATGGATGAATGCTCATCTGCCACATCCATACATGCAACAATTGAATGAAATCGCCTTCTTCTTTTGGTAAGAACTGATATTTACAGACTTTCAGAATTTCAGGAATTGAAACAAGACAATGCCACCCACTTTCAGCTTTATTGTTAGCTCTTGGCAGTGGTGAACTGGATCAGGGCCGAATAACCAACAAAAAGGGTTCCCGGGCAGATTAATTAAAATATCCAACCAGCCAAGAGAATGTCCCAAGTATTTAGCATTTTTTTTTGGAATTAAAGGAACCAGCAGATCTTTATTACAACATGAGCAATAAAAATGATTTAAATTAAGTGTTGAGATAAGAAGTTCAGTTCTCTTTAAATTTGCACAGCTCAGAGCTGAAAGCACCACCTGCTGTGCCAAGGAGTATTTCACTGTAAAAAGAGACCCATGGGGGAAAAATGGTACCATTCCTATCTCTGTTTGTTCCTCAAATTATTTGACACCATTCTTTTTGTACCCAAAGAGCTTCATTACTTCCTACCACATTATCCTGGCTTAGCCAGTAGATACGTGAACAGTGTACAAATGCAAAGAAAGCCATACCTTCTTTAAAACAGGATTATAACCTTCACTTTTTCCCCCAAAATGAATTTTATAGTCTTTGACATTTGCATTTTAATTTAGGGAAAACGCTGCTATGACAAGCTTACTCATAGCTACAGAAGCAATTTCATCTTTTGTGAAGATGATATGGACTGGTGCCTAGATACCCAAAGTGTAGGACTGGGCTGAAAGAGGGGAAAGATGGGGGAAAGCATGTGAACCATGGTTGGTGGGGGCAGGTGAACCATGGTTGGTGGGAGTGGCTGAACCATGGTTCGTGTGGGCGGGTGAACCATGGTTGGTGGGAGTGGCTGAACCACAGTTGGTGCGGTCAGGTGAACCATGGTTGGTGGGGCAGGTGAACCATGGTTGGTGTGTGTGTGATGCCCTTTTACAACAGAGGTTTGGGGAGCAGGGGTTTTAGGGAAGGAGGAACAGGAAGTGGCCAAAACTCCATGCAGGACTGACGGGCAGCAGCCATGCAGGCTGGCTGGAGCGGGCTGTTACAGTGAGAAATGGGAACAGCAGTGAGGAAGCCTCTGAATCAAACACTGCACTTCTGGGAAGGACAAACCCTTCTTAGGCTGTAAATGCTGTGAATTCTCACTCCATAAAACTCAGGTGTAAATAAACTGTATTGAAAGTAGTCTCTGCTGTGCCTTGATTTCCCAACAAAAACACAACTCTGATTTACTGCTGGGACCCCTGGAATCTTCTACTGCTCAGCAGAGCTTTGGGTGGCCTGTAACACAATCAAATTTCACCCGTCACCCACCGTCAAAGTTACCATCACTTCAACATCGGACTCTCCTCAACAGCTGAGGGGAGGTTAGCTCAATTGGTTAGAGCATAGTGTTGATCATGACAAGGTTGCAGGTTCGATCCTCATACGGGACAGCTGCATATTCCTACATTGTAGGGGATTTGGCTAGATAATCTGCAGGTCCCTTCCAATTCTACAAGGGGAAGAAATGGAGGCAGTGAGAGATATCACATTCTTGGGCTCCATGGTCACTGCAGATGGTGACAGCAGTCACGGAATTAAAAGACACCTGCTTCTTGGGAGAAAAGCGATGGCAAACCTAGACAGCATCTTAAAAAGCAGAGACATCACCTTTCTGATGAAGGTTCTTATAGTTGAAGCTATGGTTTTCCCAGTAGTGATGTATGGAAGTGAGAGCTGGACCATAAAGAAGGCTGATTACCGAACAACTGATGCTTTGAATTATGGTGCTGGAGGAGACTCTTGAGAGTCCCATGGACTGCAAGAAGATCAAACCTATCTGTTCTGAAGGAAATCAGCCCTGAGTGCTCACTGGAAGGACAGATCCTGAAGCTGAGGCTCCCATACTTTGGCCACCTCATGAGAAGAGAAGACTCCCTGGAAAAGACCCTGATGTTGGGAAAGACTGAGGGCAGAAGGAGAAGGGGACGATAGAGGATGAGGCGGTTGGACAGTGTTCTCGAAGCTATGAACTTGAGTTTGACCAAGCTGCAGGAGGCAGTAGAAGACAGAAGTGCCTGGCGTGCTCTGGCCCATGGGGTCACGAAGAGTTGGGCACGGCTAAATGACTAAACAACAACAACATGATTCTGATTTTTTGGGGGGGAGTGTTGTGTAATGTTCAGCACCACTAAACATGATTAAATTCAACAGTGCTTCCTTGTGTGAGACCATGCAAGGGATTGTAGTCATGCTGATCATAACAACTTGGGCATCATGCTATTTACTGCTTATCTGTTTGGCATGTGCATAAAATCATGCAACAGCATAGCTGCGTGCATTTTTCAGCTGTCCTTGGGGAAAGGCTTATGGGGCTGCCATAATGAGCTCTTCCTGTACTTCCCAGGCTACTGCAGATAATGATATAGATCTAGGAGATTTGTGTAAAGCAGTAGTACAGGACTGGCCCCCAAGTATCACCTGACCGGGCCAGGGGGGTGCTGGGATGTTGAATGACTGCTTTTCATTGAACTGCCTCCAGCTTACATTATCTGAGGAGTCTAGGAAGCAATGCATGAATTTCATGCTTCTCAGTTTGGGTTCAGGAAGACTTTGTGTTTTGCAAGATTCATTTGTGTGCCTACTGTATCAAGATTACTAATAGCCATGTTGTATGCTCAATAATTTAGTGTCCCAAGTCTCCGGTACAGCAAATAGGAAAACATTGAGAACTCGATTATTATTTTTACATTTTTCTTCTGAATTCTTGCATGGTGACCTAGCTGCAAAACAACAATTGTTTTGTTGTTACTCTCTCATTAGCATTTGTTTTTTTTAAAAAAACCTAACAGTCCAAAACAAACAGGAGTTCAAAAAGAAGGTATGGTTAACAATTAGCATAATTAGACTAAACTGGACAGGCAAAGCTTTTCTTTTCTTTTTGAAGTTGCAAATTGTCATTCAAATCACCAGAGGATACTGTGGTGTCTGGCTGGTTTAAAAAAGGAAGAAAATAGCAACACACCATATTAAGTTAGAAGGGAAACATAATAATTTATCTAGTTGTTTCCAGCAGTGTTTTAATCAATAGGCACAATAATTTAACACCTTTTTAATCTGTTATTTGAAACCGCCTTACCTTTGGGAAAGTCAGTCTCTACCCCACCATTCAGGAGGGGGATAAATTTGACTCAGTTCTCATTTAGAGCCTTATTTATCAAATGTGTACCTTCTGAAGGAATATGAGAACCAAAAGATAGCCATCCTTCAAAACTCACACTTATCTGAATTTTGTGGCACAACTCTCCAACCAGTTCTTCTTCTGTCCAATAGGCAAAGTGACACTTATGACTTGGCGGCCAAATATAGAGACAGGAACAGAGGCTGTATTAAAGTTGGGCCACTTTATTTAAGAATAAGACCCATAAAAACCCTGCACAGATAAAACACTACTGGTGAAGGAGCAAACCTGAACAAACTACATCCTCTGAGGGACCCAAACCCTGTTTGCAGGAAGTACAGGAATGGCTACCGAGTCTGCCACACATTCCCAGGGGGTCACACCATGAAGGTGAGTAGAAAGGTCTATGCTGGGCCACACATCACCCAGAAAGGTGGTGGTCTAAACCACTGAGCCTCTTGGGCTTGCCGATCAGAAGGTTGGCAGTTCGAATCCCCACAACGGAGTTAGCTCCCGTTGCTCCGTCCCAGCTCCTGCCAACCTAGCAGTTCGAAAGCACACCAGTGAAAGTAGATAAATAGGTACTGCTGTGGCAGGAAGGTAAATGGCATTTCCATGTGATCTGGCACTCATCACAGTCCTCGGTGCACCAGTAGTGGTTTAGTCCTGCTGGCCACATGACCCAGAAAACTGTCTGTGGACAAACGCCGGCTCTCTTGGCCTGAAAGCGAGATGAGTGCCGCAACCCCATAGTCGCCTTTGACTGGACTTAACCGTCCAGGGGTCCTTTACCTTTTACCTAAAGAGGTACACAATTACTCCCCTTCCCACACCCGAACTGCCAAAACTGACTAAATCAATGATCAGATTAACCTAATTAACAGTACAGCACCCAAATTTTCCAGTATGGAATAGGCAAAAAAAAATAAATAAAAAGAATCCAATCCACTAAAAGATGGATGATCCAAAAATTCCTACATGGCCTCAAAGCGACCAGTAAGTCACATTGAGACCAGGGGTGCCAGCTAAACGGGGTGGAAAGGACTTCAGCCCCCTCAATATTTGTGGGCAGGGGGCTGAGTCCCCACAATATTTTGGGGGGTGCCAACACTGAGCGAGTGCTTGAGCAAAAGGCAGGGGCAGGACATGTCATGTGACGTTGGGCCCCCTCAATGTGGTGGTGGGGGGGGGAATGTCGGCACGCCCGATTGAGACACAGGGAAGGAGGATGAGTGCTGCTTCTGGGAAAAGAAGTGGAAGGGAGGCAGCCGCCCAGCCCTTAAAAGGGGGCCAAAATCACACAAACACCCCGACCGACTTTCTGTTCTGCTCAATTCAATACGTCATAGTTGTGGTGCCCTGTGATGCACCCTTGAGTCAGTGCCCCATAGAACTGGCCATGCTGCCCTAAAGCTGCCACCTTGTGAGCATAGAACTGTAATTCATATATTCCTGCCATGTGCAATAATTCTTGCTTGATTCTTCACAAACTGCAATTCATTCAGTTCTGATATGGTGAGCATTTCTTTTGAACGTATCCATCAGCTTGGTAAAACCTGAGACTTTCCATATCTTGTTTAATAATTTTGATCGGACTCCCAAGATTTAAAGCCCTAAATGGCCTCGGTCCTGTATACCTGAAGGAGTGTCTCCACCCCCATTATTCAGCCCGGACACTGAGATCCAGCGCTGAGGGCCTTCTGGCGGTTCCCTCATTGCGAGAAGTGAGGTTACAGGGAACCAGACAGAGGGCCTTCTCGGTAGTGGCGCCCACCCTGTAGAACACCCTCCCTTCAGATGTGAAGGAAATCAGCAGCTATCCTGTCTTTAAAAGACATCTGAAGACATCTGTTCAGGGAAGTTTTTAATATTTAACGCTGTACTGTTTTTAACACTTGATTGAGAGCCGCCCAGAGTGGCTGGGGAAACTCAGCCAGATGGCTGGTGTATAATTAATATATTATTATTATTATTATTATTATTATTATTATTATTATTATTAGTTTGAGATGGGGGTGGGGAGATATATCATACCTTACGAAATAGAATCACCATCAGAGGACATCCTCAGTCAATGGAAATGATAGGTAAGTTACCATAAGACTTTTTTTGTCTAGAATGAGCATGAGAATCTGGGCACATATCAGTGAGACTAGAGAGAAGCTGTTACTTTGAAGCCCTTAGCATCACCCTCTGGTCTCTGACAATATACAGTATTTTAGCTCCATTCTCTTGCTGCTAAGCTGCCATGGGAGAAAGAGTCGGATCCTTGGAAGAGGAGCAGCTGCTACATCTCCAGCGCAGTCTGTTTCAGAATCACATTCTTTCCCAAGGGCTGGCCATAACCTGAGCCAGCACTTGTTTAAAATATTCCTTCTCCATGTGGAGATGCAAAGAAACAGCAGCAGCAGGCAAGAATCCTTTTGTTGTAGTTGTTGTTGACATAGTAACTGCATGCTGGGAGAAAGGAAGGCATAAGGCAGAGCAATATTCCTTTCTATCCAGTGCTAGTACCGTATTTTTCTGTGTATAAGACTAGGTTTTTTCCCCTAAAAAAATAATGTCCAAAATTTGGGGGCGTCTTATACACAGGTAGATCTCCCTCCATTTTCTTAAATTGGAGTCCCCAAAAATAGGGGGCGTCCTATACATGGGGGCACCTTATAGACGGAAAAATACGGTATGTTGAAGAAATACAGGTGCTGCTAATACATGGCCCTAAGGCACACATAGGTGGGCTGGCAACTGGCGTGTTTGGTTCCATCCCCAGGAGCTTCCTATCCAACCAACAGTGTAGCCCTATCCCAAATCATGGACCCCCTCCCAGTGTGCATCAGAGTTACTTTTCCTGGCATTAGCTAGGGGGAAAGATCAAAACTCTGTGACAGAGCATGTCCGTATGCAAAAGACCTCAGGTGCAATCCCCACCATTAGGGGGGAAATCATTTATTTTTTTTTGAAATTGTTTTTATTTGATTTTACAAATATAAATTTATAACCATACCAAACACACATCCATATAAAGAGATTACTCTGAATCTCGAGACTTCCCCCCACCCCCTCCATGGGTCCTATGGTCAACATTTTCAATTGCATATGTAGTGGTTAAGAGCAGTAGTCTTGTAATCTGGGGAACCGGGTTCGCGTCTCCGTTCCTCCACATGCAGCTGCTGGGTGACCTTGGGCTAGTCACACTTCTCTGAAGTCTCTCAGCCCCACTCACCTCACAGAGTGTTTGTTGTAGGGGAGGAAGGGAAAGGAGAATGTTAGCCGCTTTGAGACTCCTGAAGGGGAGTGAAAGGCAGGATATCAAATCCAAACTCTTCTTCATATTACTTCGTAATCTATATTTTATATCTATCCATATTGTCCATAGTATTTGTTACATTACAAGTGAGATTAAAGCCCTGCTAATGTTTTCATCTGCTTACAGTGGTCTCCTAAATAAATTATACATTTTTCCCATTCTTTCTTGAATTTCTCATTTTCTTCGTCCCTGAGCTTTCTGGTCAGTTTTGCCATTTCAGCGTAGTCTAACAGCTCAGTTTGCCATTCCTCTCTGGTAGGGACTCTTTCTTCTTTCCATCTCTGGGCTAGTAGCATCCGCACGGCTGTTGTCGCATACATAAAGAGTCTTTTCTGTTCCTTTGGGGTGTCGGTACCTATAATTCCTAATAAAAAGGCTTCCGGTTGTTGTTGTTTTTACAAAAGTTACTTTAAACATTTTTTCCAGTTCATTATATATCATTTCCCAGAAAGCCTTTATTACTTTACATGACCACCACATATGATAAAAGGTACCTTCTTTTCCTTTACATCTCCAGCAGGTGTTTGTACTTGTTTTATACATTTTTGCTACCTTGCTAGGAGTTAAATACCACCGGTACATCATTTTCACACAATTTTATTTCAGCGCACAACTTGCCATGAATTTCAAATCCGTTTTCCACATTGGGGTAAATTTCCTACCTGAAACTCCGGCTGGTCAGAGAAGGCAATACTGAACTAAATGAGCCCCAATCTTCTGATGTGGTAACAGGCTGCTTCCTATGTTCCAAAAGACACCAGTGTGAACAGAAAAAGAGACCTTCAGTGGAGTATCTAGAGCTGGGCCTTGGGTTGATGTTCAGAGGCCCCATCCTAGTCACTCCCAAAATGACCATCCAAAGGGAAGGAGATGACCATTAGATGCTGCATCTATGACCATCCTATACTTGTTTACCTAGAGCAAAACCCATTGAATTCAATGACATGGACTTCTGAGTTGATATGGTCTCATACTGTAATGCTTTTCAAAGTATAGTAAGTTTGCTCCTTGCTCCTAAGTACCAGGCAGATAGAGGTTTTCCACCCCTTTAGAGTCCCTGAGGAGATGGGGTACACCTGCTTCTAAAGCCCATGGCTTTTTTTCCAGTTGGAACTCACCAGAACTCAGTTCCAGCACCTCTCAGATGGGTGTCATTGCAATTCTAAGAGAACCAGGGAGGTGTTCATGGTGAGTCCCGGCACCTACTTTGTAACACTGCTAAAGCCAGTACGAAAAATGAGGTGCCAACTGATAATTATGTAAATACCTGCAAGAAGTCAAATTGTGGGTTGTTATGCAGAATGAAAGGGCAACAAAATGGGAGAAAGTCCCCTTTTTTTAAAGGAACACACATTGAGATGGAAATTGACAACAAGTTGCATTCCTAGTCACCTCAGTTCAGTTTTCTTCCACCATATTAATACAAGCTCGCATGGGCATCTTAGACAATCAGATCTTGTTTTAATAAGGTGGGTCTGTTTTTGCCAAAAGGGAGAGGCCTAGATTTTCTGAGAAATAAAAAAAGATGGCACTGTTTCAATCAAGGCTGTTTATGTTTGGTGCAGGAAATCTATTTACTTGCAAGGGAAGATTAATGGCCAACTTATAGGCAGTGTCTGCATTAGACATGTTACTGGATTCTGGGGCCATGTGTTACTGACAAGCATTGATTCCGACATAGAGGATGTATTTCTGTTTGCTAAAATGGCTCCTGTACTCATTGTTCTGAGCCTAGCCACATTACATACATAGTTTCAGGGCATTTACAGAGATCCAAGTGAACTGAGCTTCTCGGTCCCACACTGTGCTCTGAAGACTTCTGAGCAAACTCAATGACTGTGTTGCTGAATTGGGGGACTGTTTTTTTTTTGGAACAACGACAATGACAAAAACAACATGCCCTTGAATTCAGACTTTCCATGGACAGTTGTGGAGTCAAGCATCCTTGTAACTTTCATAGAAGTCAGCTGGAGACAGGCTCTTGCAAGTTATCTCATTTTTCTCCTTCCTCCTCCTCAGCTTCAAGCTTGAGAAGCAACAATGAAGTATTAGAAGGAGAATATCTAATTCAAACTAGGTATTTTTGAGCGTAATCCCTTTCTGCAATGCCTCAAAAGGCTCTGAACCATCAAGTTCTGAATCAAGATATATGGGTTTTCTTTTGCCCATTTCTATTTATTTAGTTTTCTCCAACTACTCACCTTGTGACAGGTTTCCTCCCCCTTTAAGATTAGTCATTTCTAAGCTTTCTGGATCATAAAGATGCTTTCTGTGTTAACTTAGGTGCCTTGCTGAGCTGATAACAGATATTCGGCTGCAATTGTTACTTAACATATGTCCTCTTGGTTAAATACTCCCCATAGTAGAAAACAGACTGTGGCTTCAAGTACCTTGAGAATTAGTTGTGCACTGCTCATCCTTTTTCCGTTCCAGTCTTTAAGCCTTTTAGCATATGTCCAATATAACTGATTTCCTTTTACATTTTGCTTGAATCTAAACAATCACTCTATTGCTGTTCTCTCATTGTTCTCTAAAATTATCCTATTCAGTTGTTCTATTTGTATAATCATGCAATCATTAAGTAATGCAAGGGTTGTTAATGAATTTGTGAAATGTCATTAATTTGTCAGGTACACCTTTCTTGCATGCTTTGTATTTGGATGCAGCCAATACTGATGGATGGGTAACAGCTTTTGTGTGCAGATTCCAATGCACACACATGTTCAGTATACTTGAAGGAGCGTCTCCACCCCCATAGCTCAGCCCGGACACTGAGGTCCAGCTCCGAGGGCCTTCTGGCGGTTCCCTCACTGTGAGAAGTGAGGTTATAGGGAACCAGGCAGAGGGCCTTCTCCATAGTGGTGCCCACCCTGTGGAATGCCCTCCCATCAGATGTCAAGGAAATAAACAACTATCTGACTTTTAGAAGATATCTGAAGGCAGCCCTGTTTAGGGAAGTTTTTAATGTTTGATGTTTTATTGTGTTTTTAATATTCTGTCGGGAGCCGCCCACAGTGGCTGGGGCAACCCAGTCAGATGGGCGACATACTATTATTATTATTATCATCATCATCATCATCATCATCATCATTATCATCATCAATAATTCTGTTGAGAGTTGCCCAGAGTGACTGGGGAAACACAGCCGGATGGGTGAGGTATAAATAATAGATTATTATTATTCCAGGGACATTAAATGCTGTCTGAATGGCCTCCAGGGAAGAGAAACTGAGGAGCAGGGAAAGTGGGGGAAATTAACATATAATGAGCTTTGTGGCTGCACAGGGATTTGAACCCTTGTCTCCAAGGTCCTAGTTCAATACTCTGAAAAGTACACTACACTGATTTGATCCACACATTAATCCAGGAGGTGTGAATCAGATTAGTACATACTGAAATTCACAAAGATCAGATTATTTGTGCACCCATCATTTTCTTTCTTTCTTTTTCTTTTTAAATAAATTTTATTAAAGTTTATAAAGAAAAATACAGTGGTACCTCGGGTTACATACGCTTCAGGTTACATACACTTCAGGTTACAGACTCCGCTAACCCAGAAATAGTACCTCGGGTACCGCTGTACAAAGCTGAATAGATTTCCACCCAACCAAGACTTTTATCTAGATACAATAAAAACTCAAAAGGGGTTGGGGAGAAAGAAATAGAGAAAGGAAAAGAAATAAATTTTAAAAAGAATAGAAAAGAAGCTAAAAGAGAAAGAGAGAAAAATAAGTTTCAGAAAGTAAAGAACTTCCAATTCTTCATCTGTCCACTATATAAAACAATATTCACTTCATCCAATTCAAAATAACACCCAACAAAACCAAACAAACATTATCTTCAATTGTCAAATCCAGATATCATTATTTCTTTTTCATGCAAAACATCTATGAGGGGTTTCCAATCTTTAACAATTGTTATCAATGACTTTTCTCTGATTAAAAAAATGTCAATTTTGCACACCCGTCTTTTTCCATACACATTGCACACCTAAACAGTTGTAGCCAATTAAATCATACTCAGAGGGGTCATCTTGGAAATATTTATATGCAATTGTATCGTTGTGGCCACCAATATTGGTTGGGCTTCATAAGCGATGTTGATACAAGTTCATGAGTAAGGACTTTAAGATGAGTTAAGCACCTAATAACTTTTATGTTTTCTGGATGTGCCATCCAAAGTGTCTGCTCATTCTCTTTTTAGCATGTTAGAATACCGTGCTAAATCACAGGATATCACTGCAAAAGTTTTAATAAAGCAGATCCCAAAAAAGAAAGGATCAACGCCATTCAAAGATATGTCATGAATCATGCTATTACCAGATCTGCTTGAGTCCGTAAAAAGAAACAATTTTGCAACCTTTGATGGTATTAATCAAGACATCCTCGGAATAAAACTCTGATATACAAGTATTGACAGGAATCTCTTAATTCTTAAACCTGTCAGTCCCCTTCATAAAGATTCAGTACTTAGAATAGGGTGGGAAATGTCAATATTTTAGGGAATTAATTTATTTCAGTTGAGACCATAAATGGTTGGTTTTAGGCAGTGCTTTTTTCCTTAAAAAAATGTTTAGGGGTACTCTCATTTTGACTCAAGAAAATCACAATTTTATAGTTCAAATCGGGGGAAATAAATACAGTAAATGGACAAAAGTACAAAGATTCACGAAATGTTTAGGGGTATGCGTACCCCTGCGTACCCCTGAGAAAAAAGCACTGATTTTAGGTAAAGTTTCATTTTTTTCTTTTCCCCAAATCTATTATATTTTTAAAATTCTTTTTCTTTAACGGTTTTCCTTATGCATAAATTTCTATAACTCTTCACTAAAAGCCTAATAGTCTTTTGGAGAACAATTAGCATAAATGAAATGGTCCATGGATAGACTAGGGGATTGGTCAAACTCAAATAGTTTTTCTTCTCCTAGGAAGACTAGGAAAGTGTTATTTTCTTCAAGCTCTGATCTCATTCAAAAGCACAGATGGATTACCATTCACCAGGAGATTCTATGTTAACCATTAGACCTCCATCCATCCATTCTGGACTATTAACCAGTAAATTAAAAAAGAAATATTCAACCAGAAGATATCACTGGGAGTGAGATATGCAGTATACATTTGACACATGCTTGAACAGTAATTAAAAATCAATTACAGGATTCAACTTTACATAACATTATTTAGATTTCCTATTCAAAAACTCATATATTAAAATTCACACAATTTTGAGTTATTTTTTGCACCCAGCATAACATTATGGTTCATGATGGATGGATCTTTCCTGTTCTTCAGTTTCAAACTGCTTTCCCAAAACTTAGCTACCTGTTATTTAAAACTAAAGAAATTATTGGACACTTTGTTATCTGGGTCATGAAATGTGAATAATCTGACAAAAACATCAAGGTCCTTGTGAATGATCTTGACAAGTTTATTAGTCACAGGGTAGTCCAATTTGTCACGGCTTCCCCAAAATTGAGAAATGCCTTCGTAAAGGATAGCATGGCAAAAAGCCTGGGAGGCTGGCTTGATTTGATGAAACACACTTTTTATTGGAATTTATGACGTGATTCCCGACTTTTCCTGTTAAGCACTGTGTTGCATTTTATTTTATCTATTTTATTATTGCAGTGACCTTTGGCTAAACAATAAACAGCAGATTGACTATAAGAGTTTTGGTACATTTTCTGAATACAGCACAAAGCAGGTATATACTGCATTTTTTGCAACTCCTACATTTGCAGCCTGAATTATATTCCCTTTCAGGAACTACTCATAGTGAAAGTGCCTCCAGGAAATATTATATTTTAGCCATTGAGTGCTTACCACAACAATTCCTTTGCTTCCATCCATTCTGCCACTACCATCAACCCCATTAGCTTTTTCTACTGAATGGTTCCCATGCATATTGCATTTAATGCCCTCTAAGTCTTCTTTGGGACGTGGGTGGCATTGTGGTCTAAACCACTGAGCCTCTTGGGCTTGCCAATCAGAAGGTTGGTGGTTCAAATCCCTGTGACAGGGTGAGCTCCCATTGTTTGGTCCCAGCTCCTGCCCACCTAGCAATTCGAAAGCACATCAAAGTGCAAGTAGATAAATAGGCACCTCTCCGGTGGGAAGGTAAGTGGTGTTTCCGTGCACTGCTCTGGTTCGTCAGAAGCGACTTGGTCATGCTGGCCACATGACCCAGAAGCTGTACGCCGGCTCCCTCAGCCTATGGAGAGAGATGAGCACACAACCCCAGAGTCGTCCACGACTGGACCTAACGGTCAGGGGTACCTTTAAGTCTTCTTTAGTAGGGTGCCCCTCAAAGACCTGTAAGCTTTACTTGTTTTTTCTTTGTCTTCCTCAGTACATAAACTGCAAACATAACTCCCTTATGATTCTCAAGTTATAGCAATCCATCTCTCTCAATCTCTTTGAGGGGAATACACATTCTTCAAGAGATCATCTCCCATTTATTTTACCAAGTGTTATATCCACAAAGTACTCAGGACTCATTCACATCAACAGCTGCTGGCACTAAGAGCCTTCAGGTGTCTCTTGTAACTATAGCAGAATATCATAGTTGGAGTATTGCACCACATTGGAGAGTCTAGGCAACTTTTCTCTACAAATCAGAGCCTCTGTTTGTTTTTCTGATATACCTGTATTTATCCCTTAATTACTGTATGGTACAAACAAGAGTGGAGTTGTGCTAGTCAACTAAGATTGTAATGAACCTCCTGAAAAAGAAACAAGAAGATTAGCCATGTTTAGACCTTTTGTGGCAAAAGCAGCAGGGGTATGAACTATGTTCTACTCAAAGAAGGCCCATGCAGTGGTGTGGTGGTGGTGGGGCCACAGGGGCAGTTGCCCTAGGCACCAAAATTTGTTAGGGGTGCAAAATTTCAGTACCTGGCACTGCCTCAATACAGTGGGGTGCTTCCAGTGAAAATGGAGTCTCCATGCAAACTAGGAAGTGATCTGTCGAGACACGTAATGGCTCTTCTTCTCTTATCTCTGTGGATGCCATCAGACAGTTGAATGTGCATGCCTTTACTGTTTGTTTCCAAACCCCAGCCTCTGGCATGGCCCCAGGGGCTGGTAACCCATGCTATGCCACTGGACCCATGGAAACTAATGAACCTAGGTTAGCTCGGTACATTAACTTCAGTGGGTCTATGTTGAACAGGATGAGCACAGGAAACGACATAAGGTAGCTTACAGACTAACAGATTTATAACTGCATAAACTTCCATGGACTGGAGCCAACTTCAGATTTTGTTTGACATAGAAATATCCCAGATAAATACAATAAATAAGTTGCTTTGCACTAAGTCAGGGCACTGGTGTATCTAAGTGTTGTCTGTACTGTCTGTCTCTGTGGCCTTCAGACAAGGGTCTTTCCCAGCCACACCTGAAGATTCCAAGGATTAATAATAATAATAATAATAATAATAATAATAAATTTATTCCCTGTCCATCTGGCTGTGTTTCCTCAGCCAATCTGGGTGGCTTCCCAGAATATTAAAATACAATAGTGTATTAAACATTAAAAGCTTCCCTAAACAGGGCTGCCTTCAGATGTCTTCTAAAAGTCTGGTAGTTGTTTTTCTCTTTGACATCTGGTGGGAGGGCGTTCCACAGGGAAGGCGCCACTACCGAGAAGGCCCTCTGCCTGGTTCCCTGTAACTTGGCTTCTCGCAGTGAGGGAACTGCCAGAAGGCCCTCGGCACTGGACCTCTGTGTCCGGGCAGAACAATGAGGGTGGAAACTCTCCTTCAGGCCATCATGTCAGACCATCTACATGTCAAGCGCATGATCCATCACTGAGCTCTTGTCTTTCCCAATAGACAGAGGGTGCAGCTTCCCCTGTAAGTAGGTACTTCAGTTCACAGGGCACTTCAATTGCTTGCTTTCTTAGGGCAAACCATCAGGTCCTGTCATGGCATACTAGCACTTCCCTGACTTAGAGTTTGGGGAATTACAGAGATGGAATTGTTTTGGGTGGTTTTAATCTCACTTCTGAAGAATGAGATATGTTTTGTTAACTTTCTGTTTTGTTTTGCTGAGCCTATTTAAATAACTGTGCCGGTTCAATTATTTATTGATGGTTGCTGGAAAAAGAGATTGCTGAAAGGTTAAAATGGCCCCTTGGCGAGAATAAAACAAAATATGTTTACCGGTTAAATGGAGTGATTTCCTGAAATTTGCCCTTGGCATTAATTTACAAGGGTTTTATTCTCCAATGTAAAGGGGAAGGTTGTGCCAAGTCTGGAGACAGATATCTGTTGTTGTTAATGTTGTTGTTGTTGATGATGATGGTAATAATAATAATAATAATATCATAATCCTTGGACCATATCCACTGGTGCAAGGGACTTCCATGTGCAAAATAAAACTTCCTCTCCCTCTTTTCTGGCCCAGAATTACAGTGGTACCTTGGGTTAAATATGCATCAGGTTACACACGCTTCAGGTTACAGACTCCGCTAACCCAGAAATAGTACCTCGGGTTAAGAACTCTGAAGAAGAAGAAGAAGAAGAAGAAGAAGAAGAAGAAGAAGAAGAAGAGGAGTTTGGATTTGATATCCCGCCTTTCACTCCCTTTAAGGAGTCTCAAAGCGGCTAACAATCTCCTTTCCCTTCCTCCCCCACAAGAAACACTCTGTGAGGTGAGTGGGGCTGAGAGACTTCAAAGAAGTGTGACTGGCCCAAGGTCACCCAGCAGCTGCATGTGGAGGAGCGGAGACGCGAACCCGGTTCCCCAGATTACGAGACTACTGCTCTTAACCACTACACCACACTGGCCCTGCTTCAGGATGAGAACAGAAATTGTGTGGTGGCGGCGCGGCAGCAGCGGCAGGCCCCATTAGCTAAAGTGGTGCTTCAAGTTAAGAACAGTTTCAGGTTAAGAACGGACCTCCGGAACGAATTAAGTACGTAACCAGAGGTACCACTGTAGATACATCCCCATGTTTTAACCCAATTCATATACGCCAAGATTAGTTATACAGATAGTGATATAGAGCTATAAGGAGCTATAAGGGTTTGAATTTGCAGCATTGGGAGAACTTCTGATTTAAATGTTTTGGTTTTCTCCCTCCCTTCATAATGACAATTAAAAAAAAACCAACACCTTGCATTAGAAGAAGCTGCCATAACAGATCGAGCTTCATTTTTAAAAAAGGAAAACAGCCCCTGATCTTAACCTAGAGTCCTGTCACTTTGCCCAGCTCTCGTGGTGGTGGTGGGGCAACTCCAAATGGAGCATGGAAGGTTGATTTGGGATTCTGGTTGCCCCTTTCCCAGGACAACCAGGGAGATCTTCAGGCACAATGGGACCACACTGTGACAGGGAGGCACTGGGAAGTGAGCACTTAAAAACAGTACCACCTAACCCACTGGATCTTCATGAGATGCTCTTCTTGAAGTGTTCATATATCGTCAAAAGTGAGGGTTGGGTTATGAGTACTTTGTGGTGTAAATGGGCATTGTTGTCTTGGAAGATGTGTAGTAGGGCCAATTCTGGGGTGATGTCTAATACTTGCTTAGTTGTTTTACATATTTCTCGTATGGTTGTTGTCCAGAATAGTTGGATTTGGGGGCACTTCCACCACATGTGGAGGTATGTGCCTGTGGAGGTGCACCCTCCCCATCTCCCCCCTCCCCCCCCAATGTCTCAACAAATGAAAGTGATTTGTAAAAATGCTACACGGGAAAAATATGAGAGACATTACACATACTTCTGTAAAACAAGAAAATCTTTAATTAAAAAAAGTGAGGGTTGGGGCAGATCTGGTCTCTAGTGAGCGCACTGCAACTGTTGTTGGCACCACGGTGGCAGCAGAGAACGATGCATTTCTTGGAGGCGAGATCTGCTGCCCTGTGGATCTTGCCACCTGAGGTGGTTGCCTCACCTTGCCTCATGGGTGGACTGGCCCTGGCACCACCACACATGAGGAGAGGAGTAAAACCTCCCCACTCCAGGTTCATTGTGAATTAGAATGTGGGTCTTTAAAAAATTTATTACCAAGATTATGTTTGCAAGAGGCACAGTTAAAATTCTTCTCTGTGTTTGGGCTGCTGACAATGAAGAATCTCATCCCTCATGGGAGTCCTGTTTTCTTGCTTCTTTTTCTTTTTAAGTGACACGATTGCTAATCATGCCATTAATATAATGTATAGTTAGGACTTCAGACACCCTGATCTAAGTCACCCACTCATTCTACAGTTGTTGTACTCTATCCGCTGACTACTGGAGTGTCATTTAATGTCTCTGAAGCACCGGCAATAACATTAAGGTGTGTTGGCATTTCCACAGCTTTTTTTTATATACTTTGCTTCTAAAATAAATGACAAATATCAGTGTGGAAATACAATAAGTTTCAGGAACTCATGTAGTATGACCAACTGCTTCTCCAGTCCATTAAAATACCATCTGGAAACACACCATAGCCTCCTCTTTCCTACAAGTTAATGACAGTGAGAGAAACCCTCCTCCTTCTGGTCCATTACATATTTCTACCAGATCGAGTGGCTTTCATAATGTTCTGGTCACAAGTGTAGCATACTCCCCAACACAGTTGCTGAGAGATTATGAACGTTCCCTCTTCAAGTGCTGATTGCAAAAGAAACTCCTCTTTGTAGGAGTATCAGAAGCAATTGTTTGAATGCTTTTCAACTTTGCAGCACCGTTGAAAACATGGGAGCGGGAAAGGCAAGGACAGTGCATCTAATAATCCAGAACAGCATTCCAATGGCATGTGTTTTCCAAGTCTTATTTGTTACAACTTATTCCAAAAAAGTTCCTTCCAATTATTTACCTAAAGTCTATCTGAATGGAAATAGGTGCGATCCAATATCTGTCAGAACCAGGCTGAAAGAAAAATGTACACCAGTTGTTGGATCCACCTGTGGGATACCTAAAAGAAGGAAGTCAAAACCAACTGCTTCTGATTGCTAGAAAGATACACAGACAGAGGAATCTGGATCTCACAGAGTCTACAGGAAATCCTCCTTGTAAGAGCCAGTCCCACCCTGCCCAGCCAGGTAAAGGGGAGCAATTTATATAAGCTGGTCATGTCCCTGGACTGCTCTCTCTCTGACCCCAGATACTTGATCTCTTCTCTTTGGTGCTTCATCAATGACTAGGGATGTAGGACACGTGCGGAGTCTGAGTCACAGCTCAGATGCCGATTCTAATCTAAACCACGATATATTTCTGTAACTACAATTTAAGCCTGCCTCAAGACGGCTACTATGAAACTGAGTGTGTAAATCTATCTTAAAAGAAGGCTGTTTTGCATGTTTATTGTTTTAAAGGAGAGAAAAGGGGGAAATACCAGGAAATCCAGTCTGCAATAAAGCATCCTGGATTGCTTAAATTAAAAGGCTAAAGCTAGTTTATCAACAGCTTCCCTAGTTTTGCTGACAAAGAGTTGTACTCTGCTGAACTCACAAACATGAGTAAGGAAGGATGATATCTAAGATATCCTCTCTTAGTTTCTAAACACATCCCTACACCATCCAAGTCAGGGTACGCAACCTGGCGCCCATCCAAATGTTACTGGGCTCCAGTTTCCATCAGCCCCAACCAGCATGACCAATGGTTAGGGATTGTGGGAGCTGGGGTCCATCTGTAGAGCTACAGGTTTGCTATTTATGATCTAGGTGATGTGAGTTTAAATTAGGCTTTTTACACATGCACCTCCATTGGATGTGAAACAATATTTGTCGTCTATTCTGAGTATGACTTAGTGGATTCAATCCAGAAGTTTTTTATCTCTTTGCCCCTTTGCAGTAAAAGCAGCACCAATGTGGGGACAGGGACAAACAGCCAACACAGCAGAATTTAGCCCCTACTCATCACATCCTGCTCAGTTCATCAGAACCCAGCACATTGAACCCCCTGCTAAAATAAAGGAGAAAGCCTTGTGATCAGAAAGTGTTTGGCATTGAAACACCTGCTAAAATGAACCCCCCCTTTAGCATAGTGCTTTGAATTCCCAACTTAGGGACTTTAAAGTGTCAAATCACCTGACATCACTGTGGATGACTGACAAATGGATGACACAACCCATCTGTCAAATTTGACCCATGAGGTCAATCCTGTAGAAGATCTGGTGCACAGCGCTGCAAAGGTTTCCCACCCCTGGTTTAATGGGACTTAGGTGGGCTGACCTCACTCCAGAGCAGGGCTCCCCCCCCCCAGCCAGAGCTCAGTACCAGCACCGCTCAGTCAGGCACCATTACCATTCTAAGAGAACAAGGGAGAAGTTCATGATGAGCTCCAGCCCTGCTCCTGAGGGATTTCTTTTTGAGTGTGTAACTCAGGGGTCAGCAACCTTTTTCATCCGTGGGTCGGTCCACCATCCCTCAGCCCATGTGGTGGGCCAGTCTATTTTGGTTTTTTTTGGGGGGGGGGAATGAACAAATTCTTATGCCCCACAAATAACCAAGAGATGCATTTTAAATAAAGGCACACATTCTACTCATGTAAAAACACCAGGCAGGCCCCACAAATAACCCAGAGATGCATTTTAAACAAAGGGACAGATTCTACTCATGTAAAAACACGCTGATCCCCAGACCGTGCGCGGGCTGGATTGAGAAGGTGAATGGGCCACATCCGGCCCCTGGGCCTTAGGTTGCCTACCCCTGGTGTAACTGATAAAAGTGCTATAGAGTAACTATTTTATGAGCTGAGGGTGGAAACTGATTGTCCCTGAAAATAATAATAATAAAAACATAGTCAGTACATCCATAATGTACAGATTCTTTCTTCCTGAAAAACCCAAACCCTCAAAAAGATTGTATTGCAAAGCTCTGTGAATAGCACCAGTGCTAAACCAATAGCACCCCAACACCTATAAACAGGTGGACACAGGTGGCACTGTGGTCTAAACCACTGAGCCTCTTGGGCTTGCAGATCAGAAGGTCGGCAGTTTGAATCTGCGTGATGGGGTGAGCTCCCGTTGCTCTGTCCCAGCTCCTGCCAACCTAGCAGTTCAAAAGCACGCCAGTGTAAGTAAATAAATAGATACTGCTGTGGGAGGAAGGTAAATGGCGTTTCCATGCACTCTGTTCCATTGCACCAGAAGTGGTTTAGTCATGCTGGCCACATGAACCAGAAAGCTGTCTATTGACAAACACCAGCTCCCTCGGCCTGAAAGCGAGATGATCCCATAGTTGCCTTTACCTTTTACCTTATAGCAGGTATTTCACCCTGTACATGGAAACGTGCCACAGAGTAGATATATTCAGTTCCTGAAGAATGAAGTTCAATGCAATCTCAGCGCATGAGAGCATCTTAACCTTGGAACAGAGAATGAGGTGCCTTGCTGAAGATATCTGTTTATATTTCCAAACATCTGGAAAGCTGTGAATGTTTCTGGCTGAACGGTTTAATTTTGTAATTCTCTTTTATTGTACAACCCCCAGAGTTGTTTTATTGCATTATCACTTAATACTTAATGGAGCTATATAGAGCTTTCGTTTGTGATTTCCAAACACTTGAAAGTAGGTCTTTTGGCTGCCGTCCAGAGCCCTGCGAGGGCACAGAAGTGCTATTGCAGTCTGTGGCAGATGGAGATCTATGCTCACACAAAATGCATCTCTCTTGCCACACTGGAGAATGGTGTAAGAGAACATTCTCAGCACCCTTGGTGAATTACCATCTGAATGATTATTTGTGGGCGAAGTCATGTCAGTTCAACTGGTATACAGAGTCACACAGCCAGAAGAGAATCATGGAATGTGGGCAACATTTGAGATCAGGTGATGGGACATAGATACCAATTCCTAGGGGCCCAGCTCTTGGGGGCCCTGAATCTTTTTTTGAGGGGGAGCAAAGTTTAAAAAATCAGGGGGCATAGGAGGCCAAGTACAGAGCTGAGCATGGCACAGCTTCAGTGGCCAGTGGCTGCTCCTTCTCCTGCCACGTAAGGGAAAGATGGTGAAGCAGCCCCCAGCCAGTGGTAATTGCAGAGAGTATCAGAGAGGAGGAGCTACCAGCCATTGAAATTGTTGACAGGAACGTGGCTCACCCGAGTGCAGGGGAAAAGTCAGACTCAGAAACTGAGCTAAGTGTGTAAGAGAGAGAGACTCTGCAGATGAGAGCTGGATGATAGAGTTGAGAAGGGGTAGTTCGACGCCCCCCTTCCCGAAGAAGACACCGGTAGCTCTCTTTTTTGTAAATATTTTTTATTAATTTTCACAGATGGTAAACAATAAGCATACAATAATCAAACCACAATCTAACATTTGAACTTCTAATAAGGAATCCTTCTATTTTACAAGCCTTCTTTTGAGGTTCTTTGAACCTCCAGAGTTCCTTCCACCCCCTTCTACTGGTTCTTTACATCTTACATCAATCTCTGCATTTTGATATCATTTTTATCCAATTGTTACTCCTTGACATTTTCTAGTTCCTCTACTTACAAGTGCTTAATTGAACCCTGCCAATGTAACAACTTGTTTACAATATTTTTGCACATATACAATAATTCCCCCCCATTCTTTTTTAAACTTCTCATTGTCAGAGTCTCTGAGTTTTGCCATCAGTTTTGCCATTTCTGCATATTCCATAAGTTTTGTTTGCCATTATTCTATTGTTGGCAACTGTTCTTCTTTCCATCTTTGGGCTAACAACCTGGGCTGCTGTTGTGGCGTACATAAATAATTTCTTCTGTTCTTTGGGAATTTCTGTTCCTCTTACACCTAAGAAAAAAGCTTCTGGTTGTTGTTGTTTTAAGTTAGTTTAAACATTCTCTTCAATTCATTATATATCATTTCCCAGAAACGACACTGTTAGCTCTCAAGAAGCGGGAGAGTTAGGAGGCGGCCAGAGCATTGCTAGGCAATCAGCAGATGAGCAGAGGACTGAGAGTGTGTCGAGTAGAAGTTCGGAGGGGCAAGACCAGCCTCTCAGTCCCCATTCTAGGAGACTGGATAAGATCAGAGGACAACAGAAGAGCAAGAGGGGAAGGGTGGGGATTTGGCATCCTTCCTGCTGTGAAAGGGGTGGAGATTCAGACTGACCAACTCTCGTCAATGTGAGCAGGTGAGAAGCCATGCTCTGGATGTGTTTTTGCAAATAACCATAACATAAAACTACCGGAGAGTCATTACTTCTTTCTGGGGCTTGCTTGCTTGCCTGAGATCATTACAGCTGTGTTGCCACCGCATCCTTCCAAGGTCCTGAATTTGCATGCACGATGTCACAGGCACATCATCACCCCAATTTCCCTTGCAAGTTGGCACCTCTGTGATGGGATGAGCAAAAGCAATCAGGGCAAGAGGGAAGCCCACCCTTGCATCTTTCCATCTTTGGGCTAAAAGGACCTGGGCTGCTGTTGTGGCGTGTGGAGCCAGTGTGGTATAGTGGTTAAGAGCGGTAGTCTTGTAATCTGGGGAACCGGGTTCGCGTCTCCGCTCCTCCACATGCAGCTGCTGGGTGACCTTGGGCCAGTCACACTTCTCTGAAGTCTCTCAGCCCCACTCACCTCACAGAGTGTTTGTTGTGGGGGAGGAAGGGAAAGGAGAATGTTAGCCGCTTTGAGACTCCTCAAGGGGAGTGAAAGGCGAGATATCAAATCCAAACTCTTCTTCTCTTCTTCTTGCAGAAGACCCTTTGGGGCAAGGTGGTCCTCTGCAGTGAAGGGAAGGGGGGGTGGCTTCACCCCAGCAGTGGGTTTTTGTCCCTGCAGGCTGTTTAAATTGCCACAAGACTGAGATGAAGTGGCTAATTTGGCCACTTTCATGCCATACAGAAGGAAGCAGGAAGGCAGCCACATTGCCTGGGATGAAACTTTTTGGGAAATCTGTATAGCAGTTGGCCAGCTGAGAACCATAGAAGCTGACTGTTGTTTTCATCCTGGTGTGGCCTTGAGAGGAAAACAGACATCTTAAAATGATGAAAGAGCTGAGCAGCCAGATGAGGATTTTGGTTTCAACTGAAAATTAGTATCTCCCCATCTGCCTCTTATGGAGAGAGACAGAGAAGGTGACTTATGGGATTTTTGGTTAGATCTGAGTAACCCAATTTCATTGAAGGAAAAAAAAGAAGTGCCATTCCATTGGGGCAAAAAAAGAAGAAGTCCTGATTTATCATAGGAAAGAGATCTAGAAATTATTTCTTATTGAATAATTAACACAGCCCCTATATGGAGAAATCAACCATGGATGTAAAAGTTTTTAAGAAAAATAAAAATAAAACTGGGCTTGTTTGTTTTTTTAATTTTATTTATGCTTTTCAGGTTTAAACATTTCATTTATTTTACAATCATTTTAACATTTCAAAACTTGACTCCCTTCCCCCTCTTTCTGCGGTTCCTTAAATTTATTTTTAATATTTTCTGCATATCCAAATTAACTTATTAAATAACCGAATTAGCAGGAAACATACTATCAATTACTATTCTATAAAAATAGTCCACTCAACCATGAACATTCATCAGACTGCTTGAAAACATCCACTTCCTTGCTGGTGAGCATGTTTCAGGTTTTAGCAAATGGAAATGTGTAATGAGTTTCTCCCCTCACATTCTGCCACTTCTTATTGAGTGGTTGAAGTCAGCTCCAATTCAACTCAATAGGACCTACTTGTACATAGTATTCTGCAGCATGGCATGATCTACACAATATGTCCCCAAACTGATGCCTTCGGAACCTTGTTAGACTGTTGTTTCCATCAGCTCCAGCCAGGAGAGTGAATGGTTAGAGATGATGGGAGTTGTAGTCCAACTAGGAATGAAAGGCTCTCTCACTTTATTGTTTTTCAAATCTTAAATTCAGCTCTGCAGCAATCTGCAATTGTGTTTTTAAAAAAGTCCTAAAGACAATTCTTCAGCATTTCAGTCCAAAACACATGTTTTTTGCATGCAGCTTTGATCAATGTACACATGTTTACAAGCAATTTCTCCTAATGAAATGCATTTTTTCTATCTTATTTTTCAATATTTTTATGCACACTTCTGCATAAACACTGTTTCACTGGAAAATAGCCGGAATACTGCAGTTGGGAGCAGTGTGTGAGCGGAAATCACAAGAATCCAGATGGATGGCAACCATGTCAGCATTGTCTTCTTTGCTGGTTTTCTTTAAAAATAGCTCAAAAACGTTTATTTTTATTTTTTGCGATTTTGCCAAAAGAGCTCAACAACTTTGCCCTGGACAGCAGTGTCTGGATTTTCACATTTTGAAATATGGCAACCCTGTCGGAGAACTGCATTTCAAAATTCAGCTAAGTTCAGATTTCAAGGGATGGCTGTGTTTCGGTTCTCTCATCATCTCAGAAAGTGTGAATTTGATAGACTTGCCTTTAAATCTTCTTTGAGATTACTTAAATCACTGAATTAATAATCATCAAAGTAGTGTCTCAATTTACATCAACCAAACCCCACGTTACTGTGAAGCTGTTCGATGCTGACAATTATTTGATCTTGGCAGCCAACCAAATTTGCGTTTATATAAATAACAACTGGAGCTCGGACATTAAACAAATGGACACGCATTGCTCTCCTGACTTGGAGTACCTAGTGGTGAAGTGCCGCCCTTTTTATTTGCCACGTGAGTTTAATGTTGTTATAATAACAGCGGTGTATATACCTCCCGATGCAAACACTACTACAGCTATGGGCCACCTGCTAACTGCTATTAGCAAACAGCAGCGGGCCCACCCGGATGGAGCATTTGTGGTTGCTGGTGATTTTAACCGAGCCGATTTAAGGACTGTGCTCCCTAAGTTCCACCAGTATGTTGATTGTCCCACTAGGGGGGGAAATACCCTGGACCGAGTATATAGTAACATCATGCATGGATACAAGACCAAGCCCTTGCCCAATTTGGGGCAGTCAGACCACATATCTTTACTTATGATACCATCATATAGACCTCTCGTACGCAGAATTAGACCATCAACTAGAGAGATACGAGTGTGGCCAGTAGGTGCATCTGAGCAACTTCAAGATTGCTTTCGGAGCACCGAGTGGTCGCTTTTTGTGGAGAATAATGTGGACACATACGCTTCAACAGTACTGTTCTACATTAAAAGCTGCATTGATGTTGTCACTACCACCAAACAAATATGGGTGTTCCCTAACAACAAGCCCTGGCTAAACAGGGATGTGTATCTTCTGTTAAAGGCAAGAAATGCTGCTTTTCACTCTGGTGATGCGCAACAGTATAGAGAAGCCAGAGCCAAATTGAAAAAGGGCATTAGGAACGCCAAAGCTATGTACTGCCGGAGGATCGAAAAACATTTTGAGAGCTCCGACCCTCGTCGAGTATGGCAAGGCCTGAGACAAATTACAGGGCAAAATATTAAAAACGAACTGGCTAGCAGCAGTGCGCACCTGGCTGATCAACTGAATCAATTTTTTAGTCGCTTTGAGGTGGGAACTGGAACTACCGTCACTACAGCATTGGCTACCAGCACATCATCAGAAAGTACTACTGATAGACAACCATTTTTATTACAGACCTCTGACGTACAACGTGCCTTTCGGAGCATTAACATTAGGAAGGCAGCTGGACCGGATGGAATCATGGGATGGGTTATTAGGGACTGCGCTGCAGAATTAGCTGGTGTATTTACGGACATTTTTAACCTATCCCTGTTGCAGGGTTCTGTCCCTACCTGCCTGAAGACATCGATTATAGTGCCAGTCCCCAAGCAGTCAGTGGTGGTATCTCTCAATGACTATAGACCAATAGCCCTAACATCTGTCGTTATGAAATGTTTTGAGAGATTGGTGCTAGATCATATTAAGGCTGGTCTTCCATCCACTCTAGACCCGTTCCAGTTTGCATACAGAAGAAACAGATCTACTGATGATGCTATTTCCATGGCTGTCCATACTGTACTGAGTCATCTAGAACGACAGGGAACCTACGCAAGGCTGTTGTTTGTGGACTACAGTTCTGCCTTCAATACAATTCTGCCAGACAGGTTATTTCTTAAAATGACCAATTTGGGTATACATCAGAAGATCTGTCTGTGGGTAAGGAATTTCCTGACTGATAGGCCGCAGACAATGAGAATGGGACCTTACTATTCTTCTACTCTAGTATTAAGCACAGGAGCCCCTCAGGGATGTGTGCTAAGTCCCTTTCTCTATTCCCTGTACACATTTGATTGCACCCCACTGTATAAGTCCAACACAATCATCAAATTTGCGGATGATACAACAGTGGTGGGGCTCATTAGTGAGAACGATGAGACTGCTTATAGGAAAGAAGTACAGGGGTTAATTCAATGGTGTAAAGAAAACAATCTTATGCTTAACACCAAAAAAACCAAAGAACTCATAATTGACTTTAGGAGAAAGAAAAGTGTATTTTTACCATTGCACATAAATGGCGAGGAGGTGGAGAGGGTTGGTAGTTTTAAATACCTGGGCATTTATATCTCTGAGGACCTCTCATGGACTGCAAATATTAATATGGTTGTGAGGAAGGTGCAGGGGAGGTTGTATTTCCTGAGAATGCTCAGGGGACTGAATCTATCTCAGCACCTACTTCTGTCCTATTATCACAGTACCATCGAGAGTGTCTTAACCTATAGTATATTATCGTGGTATGGGAGCAGCTCTGAAACGGATAAAAAAGCTTTACAGAGAATAATCAAAATTGCCCAGAATGTTATTGGGCTCCAACTACCAACCCTGGATGAGATCTTCACGTCTCGCACTTTGAAGAAGTCACACAATATCCTGAGAGATCCCACCCATCCTACTCACAACTTCTTTGAACTGCTGCCTTCGGGCAGAAGATATAGGACAATGAAAACACGAACCACACGCCTTCTGAATAGTTTCTATCCAAGAGCTCTGATTGCACTAAATAATGATCTCAGGGCCAGTTGCAAGAAATAGCAAGCAGGGAGTAGGAAGGAATGAGATAGGTTTTAGGTTATGTTATGCCTTTAATAGGTTATGTTATATTCTGGATTATGTTATGTTTTTATAGATTATGTCTGAATAGGATGAGAGTGTTGGAGATACGTGCAAATGTGTATGTGAACCCGGTCTTTGGGTGGGTGTTTGATTTTCGTTGTTGTGTATACTGTGTATATACGGACAATGACAATAAATTTATCTTATCTTATCTTATCTTATCAAATCCAAAACGCATTCACTGTTGTATCCATTATAGATGAGCAGAAGAACAATTGGACCACTCTAGAGAAGACATTGTAATCCTTTCTAATGTTAGCAGAAGTGACTAGATAAAGCAGACTGAATGCAGGCTCAGCTTGGCTAACTTCACTGAGCCATAAACAGATAGGCTGGACAAAAATGTACCTGTAGCAGTGAGACTGCTATAGATAAAAGTTTGCAGACAATGTCACCAGCAGATCAGATTAGATCAGGCTGATTTCTCTCCCTTTCAGAGAGACTTCATTAGCACATCTTTCTCCCACTGTGGCTGGGAACTAAAGACCAAAGGCAACTCCCTTCAAAATCGTGATATGCAACTAAATACCTCACTTGCATGATCTAAGGTTAAACACCACATGTGAGCTAGCAGAGAACACCAACTGTTAACCTATTTAGACGCTTTACTTTGCTTTAGCATACCCCAATGGGATTTTCCAATGTTAAACCCTTAGCAATACACAAAGAAACACTTTCCGTTTTTGTGTGTGATTAAACAATTATACTTAACAGGAATCACGTGGAGTCATAGAATCTTAAAGTGGGAAAGTACCTTTCAAGTGTCACCTAGTCCAACCCCATGCAATGCAGAAATCACAGCTAAGGAATCCCTGGCAGGTGGCCACCAGATCTCTAATTAAAAACCTCCAATGAAGGAGAGTCCACCATCTTCCAAGGAAGTCCATCAATGCACCTGTGGCAGCAAGGGGGAACAGCCCGCCACCAAACCATGGCAGCTTTTAGTTTAGGGAATAGAACATGATGATGGAAGCAACAGTCAGTGCTTCTGGAGGCTCTAACTTCTTGGAGAAAAGCAAGGTGGGAGAGGAGGGAGGAATACGGATCAAGGAGAAGTTGAAACTGCCAGACCAAGTACTTCAGGATGGGGAACTTCAGACCAGATTGGGGAGCCTTACAGGAGTGCTGTATGAATAAGACGTGGAAGGGGAGAACATGTGCACTGTCTTGGAGTGTGCCTTGCAGAAAAGGTGAGATATAAACATAGCAAATAAATACAATTATATATTTCTTCTGTCAGATAAAATATGTTTGCAGCAATCCATCCACTGGAATTATGGGACGTGGGTGGCACTGTGGGTTAAACCACAGAACCTAGGACTTGCCGATCAGAAGGTCGGCGGTTCGAATCCCCGCGACAGGGTGAGCTCCCGTTGCTCGGTCCCTGCTCCTGCCAACCTAGCAGTTCGAAAGCACGTCAAAGTGCAAGTAGATAAATAGGTACTGCTCTGGTGGGAAGGTAAACAGCATTTCTGTGCGCTGCTCTGGTTCACCAGAAGTGGTTTAGTCATGGTGGCCACATGACCTGTAAGCTGTACGCCGGCTCCCTTGGCCAATAAAGCGAGATGAGCGCCGCAACCCCAGAGTCGGCCACAACTGGACCTAATGGTCAGAGGTACCTTTACCTTTTATCCACTGGAATGCACACGAGAGAGGAAAGGAACTCCAGAAGTGATGTGACTGGTAAATAAAAGAGCGAAATCCCAGCTATGTTTGGTCGAGTAAAGAACTGTCTTTTATAACCACTGAAATTGGGTGGGTGGGAGAAATAGCTATTCTCACAGCCTTCCATTCAAGAGTGTGTTAATTTTCTGACTGGTGCCTGTATTTTTTAAAGCACCTTTTAGCAAATGGAACATGATGACACCTTAACCTGCTTTCTGAATTAAGGGCCTTGACATTTAATGCACATTGTGTGCACTGTAGCTGTACTATCAAAAAGAGAGAAGGGAATAGTCAAACTTTTGAAATTATACCATGCACAAGGAATGTGTCAATATTGTGCCTAGGCTTTTGGCTAAATGCTTTGCGTGAGCTGCAAGAGACCTACCATCACTCTGCATAATCTCATTTATTTGTAGGTGAGAGGAGATGGGGAAAGGTTATTCATAAGGGCTTCAGCTGGCGGATATTAATATATCAGGCACAAGTTTTATGATGCGGGAGAAATAACATGGGAGGATTCACTTATTCTACCAATCACTCTCCTGTCCTATTACAGATGCAAGCAGCAATGGCTGTCATTACTGAATATCTAGGGCAGATTTAGTGACTCAAAGGTGGAACTTCTGAAGGTAAAAATAAAAACACGGTAAGTTAAAATGAAAACAAAATGAGAACCTTTCTTCAAGAACAGGAAGGCATGCATTTTGTAAAGCATGCATTTTATTTTACTGGAGGGAATTAGATAAGGCCGAAGCTGTAATAAGAACCCCATCAAGAACTTGTCTTGCTAGACCACCCATTCCAGCTGCTTCTTCCAAACAGCAGCCAATAGATTTGTCTGGGAGCTCACAAAGGAAAGTTATTCCCTAACCATTTACCCTTTCACAAAAATGGAGCCTCAGATGAGTGCTACAAGAACTCAAGTGTCTACAAATTCAAACTAGGAAGTAGCAATGTAGGAGAATTTCAACAAAAACAGAAACCAGGGAGGAAAATGCTGATGTTTGCTTAATTGGTCCTACATCTGGGGCGGAAATCAGTGAATAGGATTTGCATTCACTTTTGCTGGTGCTTTTGAGGCGCAAAGAATATGCAATAGATTATTCACCACCACCAAACCTTGGATCTGCATTCTGCCCCCCCCCCTTTGCACTGAAATAAATGGGGTAGAGTAATATGGTGCTATAGATTCGGGGTGTACCCTCCCCCCTAAACCCTAGAAATAAATAAATGGTAGGATTTTGATTATTTGGGACGTGAAGGGAGAAATACAATCTGCGGAGGAATTTCTGGGATAGCCTATGCAAAATGACCTGGCCAAGCTAGGGCCATTAAGAAACAGTACAGGGACATTGAGAGCCATTGGCAATGCAAGGGGACTGTCCTCCCTCTTTGTCCTGAGGTATGAACAGAGATTTGGAAGGTTGCAAGGGTAACTGGGTTTGAGGCGACAGGAAAAGAAAGCTTTTAGCAGGGTGTTCTGGGAAGAGGAAGGGAGAGAAAAAAGACTGGCATCCATCTTGGGCAGGCTGGCTGAAGAATAACTGGGAGAGATGCCCTGGACTCCTGGGCTTCACTATTGTGGGGTACAACCTCCTCTTGAAATGACCATGCTGTAAAATATGGACTACCTCCATGCAGACTGAACAGATGAATAACCATATTTTTTAAAGCTACGACAGTCTCTGCTGTGCCTTAATTCTCCAAAGGAACACAGACCCTAGGGGAATGCCTGGAACCCCCTGGGACCTTGATATCGCTTGGCAGAGAGTGGGGCTAACACCCAACTTTTGCAACAATAATGACAATGTAATTTCCCTATTTCCCCACAGTGGGCCGCAAGATGAGTAGTGCAGTTTTGGGTGAAAGATGAACTGCAGTCGAACAGAAGTAGCGCTGCATACAGTGGTACCTCGGGTTACAAACGCTTCGGGTTACAAACGCTTCAGGTTACAGACTCCGCTAACCTGGAAGTAGTACCTCGGGTTAAGAACTTTACCTCAGGCTGAGAACAGAAATCGTGTGGTGGCGGTGTGGCGGCGGCAGCGGGAGGCCCTATTAGCTAAAGTGGTACCTCAGGTTAAGAACAGTTTCAGGTTAAGAATGGACCTCCAGAACGAATAAAGTTCTTAACCAGAGGTACCACTGTATGTCAAATACAAGGAAGAACAGAAAACAATGCCTTCTTACATCCTATGTGGAAAATGGACAACCTTGGCATTACAGGAGTAGCCATGCAGTCAAGTAACATTTGGTACACCAGTTCACAACAGTTGAGGAATGCAGTCAAAGCCTTTACTCCTTCCTGTAACTTACAGAGTAGATTTCAAAGCATACAAGTGTATTTATGATTCAATATTGTTTTTATTGTTTTTATGACTCAGGAAGCGATGAGATATAAAATAAACAATGCTGAGTGCATTTCTGGCGACAACCATTTCCCAAGATGGTTGAAAACCACCCAAACAGAAGGATTTAAAAGCCCTTAGTATGCAGATGCGGAAGAGGTACTTTTATTGAATACATATAAGAGTTAATAGCTTTTCTTTTCAGGACACTGAATCACTTACCTGTCAGTTTCGTATAATACAGATGCCATTAGCACTCTCAGCTCCTCCCCAAATGTTCAACTTTATTATTCCAGAAACATTAAATATAGATTGTCAATGTATATTTATTTAAACTCCCTGATGTCTGCATGAGATGGATCATACTTTGCTTATTTCCCATTACAATTTTATTTTTATGTCTTAAAATATAAATGTTTTCTTAGGGATGCTGGCATCCCATTCCTGATCTCCACCACTAAGGAGATAGCTCTGTCGGCCACCTGCTAGATTGGGCAAGGGCAGAGGGAAAGGATAGGCAAAGGGTTTCAGAGGTACTGTGTGGGGGCCACATTTTGATGTGAGACTGCTTGGAAGATAGCAATTGTCCCTTGATCAAATTGGAGCCGCTCTGACTGTGAAGACGACAATTTTTTTTGAAGCTCCCCAGTCAAATAATTTCTCAGTTCGTAGAGCATGAGACTCCTAATCCCAGGTTCATGGGTTCCAGCCCCATTTGGGTAAAAGATTCCTGCGTTGCAGGGGTTGGGCTAAATGACCTTCATAGCCCCTTCCAAGTCTACAATTCTGTAATTATATTATATCATCTGCTGCACATCCTCATTAGTTATACAGGGATCAGTCCATTTTGTTAAACCCATTACTCATTTTTCTAGTCATAAATTCAGTTTTCCACATTTTTAAGCAATATGCTTTTTTTAATAAAAAAATCATAAAAACTTATGAGCATTTTAGTGTGAATTTTAGTGCATTTCCCTATGCATTTCATCCTAATTACACATTTTAGCAAATATCCCCCCTTAATATGAAGCATTTTTCATATGCTATATTCACAAATACAAACTTTTTAATTTACACTTTAATATGTGCATTTTGGTGCACATTTCTGGGCTGGAGAAGTGCCCTGCTAAGGTCAAATAAATTCAAATCTTGAAGGATGGTTGTGTTTCAGCTCACATGATGTTTTGAAAAGTACAAATTTGGTAAATTTACCCTTAAAGCAAACTTAATTAATCACCCTGCATCTCTAGTCCTCACTTTCTGTTCCAGCCATCTCCTTCCCCAGGACATTCCATTCTACTTGGCTGCCACCACCCTATTTTCAGGGTCCCTTCCCCCCCAGTGATATCAACATTTTGTTGCTAGTGACCATGTTCATTGGGCTGTTGGGGAGGAATGTCCCCTTAGGGCATCTGTACACACACACACACACGCACACACACACACACACACACACACACACTTTTTTCTTTCTTTTTGGCAAACTTTAGTGTTCTTCTGAACCTACTGAAATCCCCCTGTTGTTCCTGTGCATCCCTTATTTGACTCTATCAGCCTTCGACATCTCAGTTCACAATTAGAGGGAGCCAGAGAAGAGAGGGAGCCTCAACAATTGAACTGAGAGAAAAACCAACTGCGGAATTTCAGAAATAGACTGGAAAGAGAAGCTGCTGAATTGCAACTCATTACCAAACTTAAAACCATGGAGAGACCTGGTCTGAACAAAGACATTGGATTCTTATCTCATTATACATGACAAAGCCATTTTTCACCTTCTCACCCCTTGCTTTTTCCTGTAAAGCGTGTTCTCACTAAAGGAGAGCATGGGTTGCGGATGGGGCCGAGCAAGACACCCTCTGGGTTGTCAGGCAAGTTAGCCTCAAGGGCTCAAACCAGATTGGTGGATGGAGTTGCTGGGGTAAAATTGATGTTGCCAATTTTAGGGGTGGGATCAGAGATTATTTAAGCTAGGGCCACAGCTTGTTCCTTTCTCTTTCGCTGTGGACACCGGATCTCCCGCCCGCCCTCCCTTGAAGGGCTTCGCTCTGACCTTGCTATTGCCTGTCATGGGGTCGTCCGCATTGGTGCGGGGGCCTGGTAGGAATTTTTCCTTTTGGCTGATTAGTGTGTGCCAATTGGGTTTTGCCTACTACGTAGCAAATCGTCACAACTTGTAAGGTTGGCGGTTAGGCATTGGTTAAATTGGTTGGTGGAGGGGTATGGATTGGCTGTGCCTGCCCCTCCAATGCTGCTGCTGACGGGTATTCCGTTAAAGGAATTCTGAAGCTTACCATCCCCTTCGTCCAAACCCTGACGGCAGGGTGCGGGCCGCGTAAGCTTCAAGGAACATGCGCGGAGTAGCTGAGGGCCTGTGACGCAGCTCCAGCTGACTCTGTCCCGTGTTCCTCCGGGACTGACTAGGGAGTCAGTGCTGTCCCCCATGGCGGGGGGTGACAGATAGTCATAACCAATGCCTAAGCAACCACTCACATTTTGTATGATAATAAAGTTGTGGCCAAAATTATGCCAAAAACCTTAAACAAAAATAATGTGTGATGTGTGAGTTATTGGGAAGGGTGTCTTGGGGACCTCAGCACGCAAGACCTATTGCAGTCGTTAAGAGTCGTCAACAGGCTCATCACAGCTATCTGCCAATCACCCATTCCCACCACCCTTCTGAGTAATACCCCTCCCCACCTTCTCACTATATAGAAGGATCTGGCAACTTCTGTTTCAGTGTATCTGAAGAAGTGTGCATGCACACGAAAGCTCATACCAAGAACTAACTTAGTTGGTCTTTAAGGTGCTACTGGAAGGAAATTTTTTTTTGTTTTGCCCATAAGTATGTACTTCATGAAATTTATCCGATTCCCAAGCCATCTGAAGGCAAACCTGTATAGGAAAGTTTTTAATGTTTTTTATATATGTTTGAAGCTGCCCAGAGTGGCTGGGGCAACCCAGTAAGATGTGTGGGGCATAAATAGTAAAATTATAATCATGGAACGGGACGTCCCTATTTTCATTGGAGAAATGTTGGGGGGTATGTGTAAGCTTTCTACAAGTTATCAGGCACTCTGAAAATAGACTGTACATGCTTAGGGGTTCTGCAGACCATTGGGGAGGGACCATGTCTCAGTGACAGACCACATGTTTCACATGTAGAAGGTCCCTGGTTCCGCCGCTGACATTTCCAGTTAAACTGACCTGGTAACAGATCAGGTGTTTGGTCAGTGGATAACTGCTGCCAGACTGAGCTAGAAGCCTAAGACAGTAAAGGAGATGGACTATCATTCTCTAAACCTCCTGTGACAACCGGCTTAAGAGTTTAGGAAAGCAGCTGTTGTGCATCCCCATCTGGAGCTTGTACTACATCTCCTTTCTATCTGTTTCTGGAAGCATGTTCCATATTTCACCTGCACCCAGAGTATTGTTCATGACAGATACAGCAGATTTCCCCTCCCAGCAACAAATGCCTCTGCAGAAATGATTTAGCAGGCCAGACAGGAAATGCCACAGAGCAGTTTGCCCAGGGAAAATTTCACATCTGGTGCAGGGGGCAGCCAAAAAAATGATTTCCAAACCCAGCAAAATGTAGCAAACCTCAAAAAGAATTCTATTAAATGATCCCCAAAATTCAAGTCTGCAATAGGGTTGCCAAACCTTCAAAATTTCCCAGCCATAGCTGGTCTTCAGCCCTCGTAAACAGTGTCTGAGCAACAGCTCTCAACTTTGCGCAAAAAAGCTAAACAACTTTGCCAAAAAGAAAAAGGTCTGAAGTTTCACGTTTCGAAAAATGGCAACTCTACAATAATGAAATGCAGAGAAATCATGCCCCTTTGTTCTCAACACATTGATGGTACTTTTATGTTGTGTTTCTTGAAATTAAAACTTACCTAAGCTGGTGTCATCGATTTGCTATTCCTCCTTCTCCTCACCACACACATACATGGGCTGCTGTGGGTGAAATCAAAAGGCAAGATATGGTTTAAATGATTCATAGTACAGTGTATGTACTGTAATATAAATGAAATAATTAGAAGTCAAATTGCCTATTGCCTGGAAAATTAGACTTATTACCACCTTTCAGAGCAGAGCTGTATTAGCATAATTATTCCTCTGAACCACTAATTTACTCCATTTGATGTCTACACTTTGCATAGCAAAGAATTCCAGTATCTTAAACTTTGTTTAATCCTCTATTGCCCTTCTTTCTCTATATTAATTAATATTTGTTTCCTACCTCGCTGCTGCTCTTTTCTTATGTGCTCATTGGTATCAGCCTATTATTAATATTATTAGAAAGAGTGCCAGCAATGCTTGTAGCATTTTGCGGAGAAAACAGGTTTCCCAAAGAAACCATCTAGGAGTTGGCTCTGCTCCCCATCACAGCTCCTGATCCTGCTACATACTTGGTGTGGTGATTTTGATGCTGTATTCCAATCACGTGTCTCCTTAGCAGTTGTCCCAACCTGGCTTTGGGGCAGGCAGCACCTATTAGGTGGTGAGCCAATGAAACAGACAGGGGTAAGAGGCAGGCCTTCCTGGAAAGATACCCTGCACTTCCTTTTGCAGGGCTGGGAGCCATGTGGGACACAGCCACTGCAATAATAATAATAATAATAATAATAATAATAATAATAATAATAATAAT
>JAXCMG010000208.1:131232-143677 GCA_034642415.1 Podarcis siculus | reverse complement strand
ATAATAATAATAATAATAATAATAATAATAATAATAATAATAATAATTGTATGTTGCCCATCTGACTGGGTTGCCCCAGCCACTGTGGGCAGCTCCCGACAGAATATTAAAAGCACAATAAAACATCAAACATTAAAAACTTCCCTAAACAGGGCTGTCTTCAGATGTCTTCTAAAAGTCAGATAGTTGTTTATTTCCTTGACATCTGATGGGAAGGCATTCCACAGGGTGGGTGCCACTACTGAGAAGGCCCTCTGCCTGGTTCCCTTAAACCTCACTTCTCACAGTGATGGAACAGCCAGAAGATCCTCGGAGCTGGACCTCAGTATCTGGGCAGAATGATGGGGGTGGAGACACTCCTTTAGGTATACAGGGCCAAAGCCATTCATGAAAGAATAAAGGCCTGAAAAAGAACCATCTATGTTTTGGGCTCGCTGAAAAGTGATAGGTTGCTGCTCTGCTTCTTTGCAGACCTAGGAATTGATTGTAAAGGAGTATGTATCTCCCTAGGGAAGCCTAGCTCATCTCATGAGACCTACTGGACTAGATGAAGAATAAAGTCATTTCTGACCCAGTACTGTTAGAAAGTTACAGCTTTTCCTCTACAAACCATCTCTTGCAGTTCTCAAGAGGAATTGGAGGTCAAACCAGGGCACATTTGAGGATGGTGTGAAATCAGATAATTAGTGATAAGGTAAGCAACCTTCTCCAACTATCGTATTTTTGCAGCTTTTAAATAGGCACTGGCTATAACATGCTGCTATAATATTAATGCAACCTGCCCACCAACTTAATAGGGTGAAATTACTTCAACATATTTTGCCAAATACGAAAATAAACTTCGTTTACTAGCAAACTTCAATCTGAATGCTTATGAGTTAGGAGTCAATAATGCAATATGAGCACATTGCATCTTGCATACAGGTTAGTTTATTATTATCGTTATTATTATATGGTTCGGTTCAAGGTGAAAAGGCACAGAAGAGAAAAAGGGGACTTCATATACTGTAGCTATCCAAATTGCAGTTGAATAACAGTGGTTCTGATGCAGATCTCATTCCTATTCAGACATTCCCCTAAAAATGTGATGAGGAATGGGGCTGTACCTGCTAGACCCATGCCAGTGTCCCTGCCTCCCTGGGCTACAGCCCAAAATGTCTGCATGTTGGGTGGAAGATCTGAATGGGGACTTCTCGTGTGTTCAGCTGAGCATACGTGGAATCCACCCCGCAACCAGGAGCTCCCATTACACAGGTTCCCTGATCATTGAGAGGCTTCTGAGCATGTTCAGGTGAATGTGTGAAGAACGACCCTCCATTAGGGATGGAGCCAGCAAAGTTGGGTCATATGGAGCACTGGGAACAGAAGTGGTGCCTACAGATCCATATATCCTGACTAATTTGTCCTACCATATGTTCTTCATAGGGTAAGCACCCTGAATCTAAACACATTAAATACATCTTTTGACCACTCATAAAAATTATGGTACCTGAGTGGGACATGAGGCAGAGTCGTCTGACAAGGGAGAGCCAGATGCTTGGGGTCATTTGGGTTTAGATCCTAACACAAATCACATAAGGTATGTGAATACCTATCCTGCTTTATGGGTCTAAAAGTTTCACTGGCTGCCAGCGTGATACAAGATTAGATTCAAGGTGCTTCTGTCAGTTTATAAAGTCCTAAATGGCTTGTGACTTAAACACTTGTAGGAGCCCCTTCTTGCCTAGTAACATGTCTTCAAATTAAGATCTACAGAAATGACAGCATTAGTGGTTTTGACTGGATGGTTAAGCAGAGGTTGTAGGTGTGGGTGCGGTGTGCCCCAGGTGTCATGACTGAGGGGGGTGACAAAATGGCAGGCCCTTGCGTGGAAATCCTCATCGTAAGCCAAGGCCACTGCCTCCCCTACCATGTATCTAGCCTTAAGAATGAAGCTTTGGTAATTAGCCAGCTGCCCCCCCTCCCATCAGGATAGGCAGCTGACACCAGCCCCATGTAAGTGGTGAATGCATTCATCCAATTGTCAAATGTGCGTTCCACATCCACCGCCTTGTCTTTTTTACGACACGGCACCAACTTAAATTTTGTGCTGCATGAAGATACCAGAGAAAGCAAAGAGAATAAATCCACGAACTCACCAATGAGGATGTGTGTGCATACCTTCCTCTTCAGACAGACCCCTGGAGGCTGGTCCATGCACTTAAAGTTGAAGTCACGAACCCTCCACCTGGTGTCCAGCCCATCCTCATCACATGGTGCAGTAGCCCCAAAGGCACAGTGATGGTGCCAGGTTCTATGTTCCCAAATATAGCTTGGAAGCCCAGGGGACTTGTGTGTGGTGACCCAAAACCCCTTGAAGCGTTCCTCCAACTCACAACTGGAGGAATCACTCGTACCTGAAAGATCCAAAGCTCTCTTGCACTTGCGACCGTGCTTTCTAGACTTCCACATTCTCTTCTTCCTACGGTGCACTCTGCACAAGTCAGGGCTGGAGGAACTATTGGAAGAACTTATAACCAGTGACCTATTCTTACATCTACCTTTGCAAGAGCAGTGCCGTTGGGACTTATCTAAGCGGGCCTCAGCCCATGCCAGACGCTGCTGCAAGTGGTGATTTAAATGCTTTAAGTTGTGAACTTCCTCTCTGCTTGACTGAGAGGTGCCACCCTCCAGGCTACGGCAATCAAGGGAGGCATCCGGTGACAAACTATACCGCTGCCAATGGCTGGGGGTTAATAATTGGATAGCTTTTCTTGCTAAGCCCCACACCTGAAGTGGAGGAGCCATCTAGCCTTCTTGGCTAGTCGGCCACCTTTGTTAGGCCCAGCCCCTGCCAAGGGTCTTTGCCCTTGGCACACAGGATAGGGGCGACCTTCCTGCTGGTAGACAGGACCTTTGATCTTATTTGCTGCCTGAACAGGGCCCCCTCACTGTGCACCTACACGTATGAGCGGGAGAGATATCACTGTGCCCAGTTGCCATACCAGGAGACATGATGGTGTAACCAAAATGTGAAAACAAGGAATTACCAGCTACTTGACAACGTAACACTGTGGAAGCAAGCTGAAATCTACCTAACAGTTGGATAACTAAATGAAGGTCTAACAGACAGAACCAGCAACCTTACTGTACACATGCCACTAAAGGAAATACTGAAAAGCAAGCAAAATAATACGTTAAGATTCCTGCATTCTCATACGCTTGAAGCAAGAACTGCACCACCCAAGCCATGTGTTGGTGGCCAAAACTGTAAGCCAACAGGAGGCAACCCATGCAATGCAATAGGCCGGGAATGAAAGGAGTGGTTAATTATATCCTATTAATTAAGAGACAGCAACCAGCGACCTACATACGTGCAATAAGTTAGCAGCAAGAACTGCACCCCCAAAGGCAAATGGCAACGGTATAAACAGCAGGCCAAGGGTGGGAGGGAAGGGAATGTCCTGGCACTGGGAGGAGACCCCAGCGAACCCTCTGAATCCCCAAAACCACCCCCGCAAGCAGTGCCAGTTGTGGAAGGCCTAAACAGGCCTGAAGCCGGGGGGGGGGGGGGGAAGGCTACCCTGCAGCCCAATAAAAGGCTGTTCCTTGTCCGCAGCCCCGATCCTCCTGTCATATAAGGGGAGGCCAGTGCCGGCCGTGTGAGGCCTGGAAAGCCGACATGCAGCCTAGCAAAGGCTGTGCCATTCGCGCAGCCCCGATCCCCCCCCCCCAGATGACAGGGTGGTGCTGACCGCAAGAGGCACCAAGGCAACCCCACAGCACAGCAGAAGGCCGTGCTGCCCGCCCGCTAGCCACGGGAGGCCTCTGCAGGCCGTCCCATGGTCCAAAATAAAGCTAACTTCCCTTTCCAGGAGAGAAATCCAGTGATGAACCTGGAAAGAAAACAAAGTGAGCCTGGGCCAAAGAGCATTGGCCCTTTTCTGGCCCTCACCCCACCCCCCAGCTGGAAGCCCGTTGGCCTGCTGAGATGGGGGTGGGGCAACGGCCTTGTAGCAAGGTGGGTGGCACCTGGCCAGGTAAGCCCACACGGTGTCACAAACCCCACCCACCTCTTGGAGGGCGTGAGCGGAAATTGCTGTCACCTGGAGTTCTTTTTTGCTGATTGCTATATGCTCTTCTCGTGGGTACATTTTCTGCCCTGTATGCATTTACATTGTGCTGTTGCCAATTTTTGTTTTATATTAGCTTTGTTTTTGTTGTGCCACACCCATAGCTGTCAACTTTCAGATTTGAAAATAAGGGATCAGCAGCCTCACCTGTCCCAGGGAGAGTCTATGGGATGTCTAACAATCAAGGATAGCAGCAGGAAGCAGCAGGAAATGGCGCTGGAATAAGGGAATTTCCTGCAAAAAAAAAAGGGAAGGTTGACAGCTATGGCCACACCCTGGGCTTTTTGTGAGGGACGGTGAGTTGGAAATGCTTTTAAGTGATACATAGTTCTGGCCTGAAACATAGTTTAGCAACCCCTCTTTTTCTGCAGTCAAAGGCAGGCAAGGTCCAACTGGTTTAACAAATTCCTACTGATTTCTCTGGGATTTGCGCTGTGAACCTCGATCTGTGGCCAACAGATCTACAGAAGGAAAATTTAAACCAGCTCCAAATCCAGAGACTAGAGGGCAATATAAGAAATAACACAATTCCCAGCTGGGGCAGAAAAGCAAAGTTTTCACAAGGAATTTATTCTGTTCAGTTAAATATTTGATTCAAACTCCCGTGTTTGGTCAAACCCCCCTATTCATAACCCCGGACTTATAATGAACTGTTGACAGTGAAAAACGCAGCACTGGAACACTCTAGGTACAGCTAGTGCCGTTTTATTCATGGAGTAGGTAGGTTGATTAAAAAGGGAAGCACGTGGTTGAATTTAAGTCAGTCGTTTTAAGACTAAATGAGAACTACATTTCAAATTTGTGATGAAAATTGAATTGTGGATTTAGAGGCCTTATCTCAGCTGAATATCATAATGAGAAAAATAAACTGGAGTGAGAGGAAGGTTTATGTAATAAGAATGTCCTGGAGGGGATATCATTAACAATTTTTAAAGAGCCCTGGAGAGTAGTGGGAAGACCAGCACCATTTGTTTTTCTCATGTCCTAGGAAGAGGACATGGGGGAGAGTATATCAGGGAACACAGCTGGGACTGCCTGGTGTCCTACGCCTTTTTACTTGCATATTATATGGAATTGCCCTTTGAAGTGCTGGTTGTAAAAGGTAAAGGTAAGGCGACTATTGGGTTGCAGCCAGTGGGGTAGCAAGGTCAGGTGGTACCCAGTGCAGAAAATTCTTGCCCCCCCACACACATTGAAATTATTAAAAGAAGGAAAAATAAGATACTTGCAGTTACAAGTGTTATTTTCTACCTCCTCTTCTTTTCTTTCCTCCTCCAGCTACAACAGCAGCAGCACCGCCCCCAGTGTCTCTCATTCGCTTTGAGGCAGCTGCCCAGACAGGAGTGGTGTGGCACGGCGTCCTCTACCTTGGGGAAAAATATATTTTAAAAACACGTATTTTTGCCATTTTGTCACCCCCCTCAGTGATGACACCCGGGGCGAACTGCCCCCATGGCAACCCCCCTTCCTACGCCTCTGCCTTCAGGTGTCTTCTAAAAGTCAGATAGTTGTTTATTTCATTGGCATCTGATAGGAGGGCATTCCACAGGGCGGGCGCCACCACCAAGAAGGCGCCTGGTTCCCTGTAACCTCACTTCTCGCAGTGAGGGAACCACCAGAAGGCCCTCGGAGCTGGACCTCAGTGGGTGGGAATGGGGCTGAATGGTGGAGGCACTCCTTCAGGTATACTGGGGCCGTGCTGGATTGAACCCTGTGGAGGCCCCTTAGCAGTCAAAATCTGGGCAGGAGGCAGGCCTCATGCGCTCACTGGAATAACATTGAACTAAGAAAGCTTGATTGTCATTTTCTTTCAAGATCAAATCAATATTATTGTGATCCATTGTTGTGGGACCCCTAAAAAAATGTGGGGTCCATAGGTCAGTGCCTACTCAGCCTATTTGGTAATCCAGCCTGGCTCCTTTGGCTGCAGGAGAGAGAAGAAACGGAAGTTGAGGGATGCCTCCTGATCTGCCACAGCTGTTCCCCACAATGAAATGGAAAGCTCAACATTTCTCGGGCACTTTCAGATCCTCAGCAGCCCTGTGTGGTTGCAACAACCCTGTAAAGTAGGCCCATGCTATGCGCTCCCCAAATTGCAGCTGAATCCCTCGCAGATCGGCATCCAACCTCTGCTTAAAAGCCTCCAAGGAAGGAGAGTCCACCACCGTCCAAGAGAGTCTTACCGTCAGAAAGTTCTTCCTAATGCTTAGTCCAAATCTCCTCTCCTGCCCTCCCCTCTGCTCCCCAGAGCAGCAGAAAACAAGCTTGCTCCCTCTTGCAGCCCTCAGATATTGGAAGATGGCTCTCCTCTCTCCTCTTCTCCAGGCTAAACATACCCAGCTGCCTCAACTGTTCCTCATCAGGCTTGGTTTCCAGACCCTTCATCATCCTGGTTGCCCTTCGCTGCTCACCTTCCAGCTGCTCAATATCCTTCTTCAACTAGCCTGCGCTGACTGGCAGCAGCTCTCCAGGGCTTTGAATGGGGGGGGGGGGACATTCCCAGGACAGAAGACCTGCATGCAAAGCAGATGGTCCAATCCTGCACTATTGAGACCCCTAGCCTGCCTTGAAGGATGTGGGGGTGGTCTCCCTTTGGAAATGGGGCTGCAGCAAGAAGGATGTGAAATGCTGATGTGAATCTGTGGATAGAAGATACAGCCCAGCTGCAGAAGGAACAGAAGGTGCCTCCAAGTTCTGACAGAGAAGCATCACCTCTAAGGAGGGGCCAGGTCCAGGTGGAGGGGTTGCCATGGTGACAAGGACCTGCCCTCCTTTGTGACATCTCTTGCTCTTCCCTTAAAAGCCTCTGATTTCCAGGCGGCCATTGTGGGTTAGTGAGGAGAGGTCAGGCGAGAGAGGTAGTGGTGGTGGTTGTAGAAGAGGAGAGGTTTTCATTTGCTTCCTATTTTTCTTTTTATTTTATTTATTACTTTTATTTGATTCATTTTATTTTATTTATTTTTATTTTATTTTTTTATTTTACCTTTTTTATTTTAACACTTTTATTTTATTTTATATTTGTTTTTTATCTTTTATTTTGCATATTTGTGCGCATTTGTGTGCATTTGTGCACATTTGTGAGCATTTGTGAGCATTTTTGAATATATGTCTTTTCTTTATAGAAAAATAGTTTGGGGTTAAGGTGGGGGTTAGGTTTGGGGTTAGGACTGGGTTTGGGGGTGGGATCAGAGTTTGGGATCAGGCTTGGGTGGGAATTTTAGATATAGGGATTTTAGATAGGGGTTTCTTCAAGAAGATGTGCAGGCTGTAAGTACCATTCCTTTGCTTTCTCTTTGTCTCCTGGGGGCAGGGTGTGAGTCCTGGGGTCCCCTCCACAGCTTTAGCTCTCTGGTCCACCAGGGAGCTTCATGGCTGATTGGAGATTTGAACCCTGCTCTCCCAGGTCCTCCCAGTCCAGCCCTCCAACCACTACACCTCTGCCTGGCTCCATTTTGCATCTCTCCAGCTGCCCTACAACATTGGCCTTCTCCTCCTTCCTGGGGGGTCTCTCTGGCTCCAAGGAAGACTCCACCCCCTTCCTCATGTTCTGCTCCTCTTCGGGGAAACCTTGATGCTTGGAGGACCCTCCTAGGGGTCTCCTCCCTCTCCAGGAAGGGCAAGGCTGTCCTAAGAAGGCGAGACAGAGTAATGCTTGTCTTTCCTTTGAGCTGGAGCTCTTGAACCCATAGCACTTGGGGCCTCCTTTCTCTCTCTGCCAGCCATTTGTGCTCTGGGCTGCCTCTTTCCAGCTCTGGCGATGCCCTTTCAGGTCGCAGAACTGCAGAGAGATGGCAGGAATTGGGCCAGACGCCCCTCCTCACCCACCCACACACACACACAAATTGGGGCTGCCAGCTTCTGAGTCACTCTCTCTGCTCGTCTCTTCTAGCTTCAGGCGCTTAAGGCGCCTGATGAGCTGCAACATGGTGCCCCCCTAGAAGTCCTGGAGCAGCCCGCGGTGTCAGGTGACCAGGTGGCCCTCCTTTTGGGGGTGGAGGAGGGCAGGAATGGGCTAGGGGGGCATCTAGTAAAAAGATTCACAGAGCCAGATGACTGGATCCAACCCGCCTATCTGCGACAGCATCTGGAAACCCAACCGCCCCCCCCCCCAGCAACCACCCCATTTTGTGGGGTCTGTTGGAGGAAGCAGGGGGCTGGGCTGTGGGGCAAGGCAGGGGGACAGTTGTCAGTGGGAGGGGCATCTTCCCTGGGGAGCCATGTTCTGGGGGCAGGAGGGCAGGATTGGTCCCCAAGGCCTGGGGTGTTCTTCTCCTGTAGTAGGACTTGGAATCCAGGAGAAAACTCTTGGAAAAGCCTTGCAAGGGGCTCAGGGAGGAACTCACCTGTCCCCATGTCCTTCATTTTGCAGATGTGCTGGGAATCCACATCCCTTCCGTTGCGGTGAGTATTGGATAAAATGAGAGCAGGGAGGGGATCCCTCGGACCTGCCCCCCTCTTGCACTCCACACTGCACTCTCAGATGTGGAGGAGCCCTCCCCCCACAAGGAACTAACAGCCTGACTTTTGCCTTTCAGCTGCTGGACAAAGATCAGCTTTATCTCCTGGGCATCATCCAGGACTGCCAGGCAGTTCGGCTCAGGGGGCTCCGAACCCTGAAGTACTCCAAGGAGGAGACTGCCCAAGCCATTCTGGTGAGTGGTGGGTGGTGTGAGGGACCCCCATGGGGAGGGAGGGGCAGAGAGGGGCTGACGTTTGGAGTTGGAGCCGTCCTCTGGAGACTCCCGGAAGGAGCTGACTTTCCTCCTCTGCTCTCTTCTAGAACATCCTCGGCCACTTGGAGTACTTCAGGGATCGCCCCCTGAGCCTGGCCCTGGCCTTCGAGGCCCTCCTGCAGTTGAGGTGAGTGGGGTCTTTGGGGTGGGCGGGGCTGCAGGGGGGCAGAACTCCAGGGGGAGCTTTGGGTGGGCAAGTCAGGCAGGAGGGAGAAGGGGACAAGGGAGACTTGGAGGAGGCAGTATCTAACCCCTTCCCTTTCTCTCTCCAGTTTTATGAGACCCCACTTCAGACCCTCTATGGTGAGTGTGATCCTCCATAGAACAACAGAGGCAGTTCTGGGGAGCGCAGAGGAGGACATAGAGGTATGTCCTCTGCTTTAAGTTCTCTTTCCACAGCTCTTTCTTCTTCCCACACTCTTATAAAATTTAGTCCAGCAGCACTCAACCTCTCTTCTCTCTTTTCCCACAGGAACTGAAGAGGCCATTCCAGAGCCTGCTGGGGGTTCTCCTCCTAGAAGCCCCCAATATTAGCACCCTTCTCCAATTGCTTACCATAAGTATCCTGATAGCATCAGGAGTGGTTTTAGGGTTGCCCCCCTGTCCCTTACCCAACTGACTGTCCCATTTCTTTCATCCCACAGGACCTCCGATATTACGCCCTTTTGGGGAGTGAGGATGAAAGGAAATTAGCGGCCAGCAGTATATCCCTGCTGCTGGCCCTTTCACGAAGATTCCCACACCTAAGAGTAAGTATTTTGCCTTCTTGCATTCAGTTCTTTGGTTGCTTCCATCCTTCCTGGGTGGGGCTGCTTCTCTTACACCCATCCAGGGTGGGGCTCATAGTGTCAACTGACTCATATTTGTCTTTCCTCTGCAGAACACAGTAATTCGGCCGGAGCTGGCTTGTTTCAGGAATAATCTGAAAGAAGGTAAGCCCCACACCTTGGGGACAGTGAACTCCCTGTCCCTTGTTTGCCCAAGACACACCTCCCAGGTCTTCTTGCTGGGAGTCCTGCAGGACCTGCTCCCTGCCTGGCAGGCCTTTCCCACCTGGCCTGGGAGGGCAGCACCCAGACTGACTCCAGCTACAAGAAGCGGAGAGGACTGAACAGTTTTTCTCTCTTTTTAATTCTTTTCCATCCAGATGACATCATCATTGAGGAGTTATGATTTTCCTCCTTGAAGGATTTGCTGCTCTATTTGGACATCTCAACTGGCCAAAGACTGGCAGAAGAAGAGGCACTGAGAATCAGGAGGGGGACAGATGATTTAACCAGCCATGAAATATGGACTGAGATGGGGCAGAACTAGAAGGAAGGAAGGAAGGAAGGAAGGAAGGAAGGAAGGAAGGAAGGAAGGAAGGAAGGAAGGAAGGAAGGAAAGAAAGAAAGAAAGAAAGAAAGAAAGAAAGAAAGAAAGAAAGAAGGCATCCAGGACAGATAGTCATCTAATCCCTACTTTAAAACCTGCAAGGAAGGAGAGTCCATCACCTTCCAGGGGAGTCCATTCCTCTGTTGAACAATGTTCAGTCAGAATCTCCTTTGTTGTATCCTGAAGCCATTGGTTTGAGTCCTACCATCCAGAGCAGGAGAAAAAAAGCTGGCTGCATCTTCCATGTGACAGCCCTTGAGTTATTTGAAAATGGCTCTCTCTGGTGTCACTGGATCAAGCTGATCGATTTTCTTGCATTCCTTAAACTAAATTGTTTTAAATGGATTTTGAATCAACGTGCAATAAATTGTTACTGTTTTGAATTTCATTGTGTTATTGTCTTCCATTGATCTGGGCACTTTTCTGTTGTTAAGGGGGCTGGAACTGTAGCTCTTTGAATGGTAAACTGCAGTTCCAAGAATCCTCAGGGAGAAGCAATGTGTTTTAAATGTATGCTGCCTAAGTTTCGCTTGCATCTTTTCAGTGAGGGACCAGTGACAGGATTTGCTTCCAACTTCATCTCCATCAGGCCTTCCATGTAATTTGGGTCCAGAGGAAGAGGACAAGCAAATAGTGGTGAAACAAATAGAGGCATTCAGGGAGGGATCACTTTGAAGCAAACTTGCCCAAGGACCAAGAAAATATGGGTTTTAATTTGTATTGGGAGTGATCATCTTTCAAAGACTTATTAAAGCAGACTTGGCCTTTACATTGCACCTTTCCCTGTGTTCTTACTACAATAGAAACTGTTCTTTAAACAAAAAACAAAAAACTTTTTGCCCAAGTGAATCATATGGCAAGCAATCAGTAGCTCTTCCATTCTCAAAATCCCTACAAGAGTTAAGTAATTTCCTTTATTCAGTTCTGTAATTGTATCTTGTCAATTCAGTGGTATTAGGGTGTGGGTTGAATTGATTTTTTGAACGATAACTTCAGGGGAATAAGGGTTATCTTTTGCTGTCTGCTCTAAATAAGGCTTTGCAGTACAATACTACATGGAAAAAATAATGAAATGAGTTGTCTGAACATTTGGGCAGAAGTCATATCCATAGAGACATTCTGACTAACCACTTGGCTCATGTGTTGCCATTTATTCAGTTCACTATGCCTATAAACACACACACACACACACACACACACTAATTCTTTTCCGTAAATCCAATTTTAATGCCTTAGACTTTGAAATTGTAGAGTTTGAAAACTATTGGGGAAGCTTATGCATATGCTGCTTAAAAAAAATATCTTAGCCTGTGGCTATATCTGAACTTTGCAAGAGTTCTCAGAAGTCATCTGAAGGCCACATATTCTGTTTCTGATGTAATTCAGATAACTGAATATGGCATAAAGGCATCTGATCCACATAATTATGAGATGTATGGTCTTGATGACATTGAATTTCATGAGCACAGAACTGTACACAAGGAGAGGCATACAAATAGGAACTAGCAGCATTAGAGAGGTCGTAATGTTCATTGATGCCGTGCCTTCCAGATATGCCGAACATAATTAAAATTGTTAAAAAGATGGGGAACAATGGTTAAACCCCTTGCTGATATACTTCAAATCATCGAATGATCTATGAGTAGATCCCAAACAACCTTTTGCTCGCCCCTGTGCTAAACCAAAAATGATCCAAACCTAATCCCTCTCCATCAGTCCTGCTCTGATTTAATTTTGATCCGTATCCCAGGGCTTAACCCACAACTCCTCTTGTCCTCCTGCTTTCTCCTGGGGAAAGCTGCTCTTTAGCACTCAATCAGAGAAAACGGCAATTGCGTTTTCTGCAGATAGAGTTAAAGAGCAGGTTTTTCCTAGGAAAGGAACAGGGCAAGGGGGAAACTGCTTGGACCCATGCCTAGAAAGTGTGAATTACGTGGAAAACTGCGTGGATCCATACTTTCAAGGCACAAGACGAGCGGAAGTGGGCGAACCCCTTGTCTAACATTGTGATTGTACCCTGCAGCAACTTTTAGCTTGAATGACAACTGAGCATAGATAGCCCACTTTATTTACAGTAGGGTTATGGCCAAGGGAGGGGGCTGTGTCTGTGAAAGGAGTATAACACAGGGAGAGGGCCAGACAGGGGGGCTTTGAGGGCCTAAGGACTTAGAATCATAGAATCATAGAATCATAGAATCATAGAATCATAGAATCATAGAATCATAG
>JAXCMG010000208.1:117140-131222 GCA_034642415.1 Podarcis siculus | reverse complement strand
ATCATAGAATCATAGAATCATAGAATCATAGAATCATAGAATCATAGCGTTGGAAGAGACCACAAGGGCCATCGAGTCCAACCCCCTGCCAAGCAGGAAACACCATCAGAGCACTCCTGACATATGGTTGTCAAGCCTCTGCTTAAAGACCTCCAAAGAAGGAGACTCCACCACACTCCTTGGCAGCAAATTCCACTGTCGAACAGCTCTTACTGTCAGGAAGTTCTTCCTAATGTTTAGGTGGAATCTTCTTTCCTGCAGTTTGGATCCATTGCTCCGTGTCCGCTTCTCTGGAGCAGCAGAAAACAACCTTTCTCCCTCCTCTATGTGACATCCTTTTATATATTTGAACATGGCTATCATATCACCCCTTAACCTCCTCTTCTCCAGACTAAACATGCCCAGCTCCCTTAGCCATTCCTCATAAGGCATCGTTTCCAGGCCTTTGACCATTTTGGTTGCCCTCCTCTGGACACGTTCCAGTTTGTCAGTGTCCTTCTTGAACTGTGGTGCCCAGAACTGGACACAGTACTCCAGGTGAGGTCTGACCAGAGCAGAATACAGTGGCACTATTACTTCCTTGATCTAGATGCTATACTCCTATTGATGCAGCCCAGAATTGCATTGGCTTTTTTAGCTGCCGAGTCACACTGTTGGCTCATGTCAAGTTTGTGGTCAACCAAGACTCCTAGATCCTTTTCACATGTACTGCTCTCAAGCCAGGTGTCACCCATCTTGTATTTGTGCCTCTCATTTTTTTTTGCCCAAGTGCAATACTTTACATTTCTCCCTGTTAAAATTCATCTTGTTTGTTTTGGCCCAGTTCTCCAATCTGTCAAGGTCGTTTTGAAGTGTGATCCTGTCCTCTGGGGTGTTAGCCACCCCTCCCAGTTTGGTGTCATCTGCAAATTTGATCAGGATGCACTTACTCACCCCAATCTGGAAAGTGGCTTGCAATACCTAGTGGTGACACAGTCCAATGACCAGTGTCCCAGGTGAGCTCTCATGTTGTCATTTTACACCCATTGTCAATTAACTTTTAATATTGCAAAAATCCAGAGAGAGAGAGAGAGAGAGAGAGAATGAGAATATACAATATATAGGCTTTTTAAAGAGCTACATCTGTGAAAGGGAAAGTCCATAACTTCTGTTTATCTCTGCAATTATGACTCAAGTCCCTTTAAGTTCCAGAAATCAATATAGACGACATGATGAATGAGTCTAAATTGGCCTCTCTTCTTCTGACCTTGAAGTTATTAATTCTGCATCATAAATGTTTGGATATCTCTAGTAACCTTTGGAGCGCCAGATTATTTCTAGAGAAAGCGCTGGCAGAATTGTAGGAAGCAGGCATTTACCCGTGATTTATGACCTCAGTCAGGAACAAACCTTTCCATTACCATAATGCAGTTGGTCTACGTGTCACGGAGAAATGGCTCTAAAAATAAATAAATAATAATAATAAAAGGAGGGGGGATGATGCACTTCCCGTTATGGTAGCTCCAAATGCTTCCATCCATTGCCTTGCAGGAGGCCATTCTCAAAAGCTAACTTTGCTTTAAGGCACTCATATCCTTATATCAGGGGGCGCGGGTGGCGCTGTGGGTTAAACCACAGAGCCTAGGACTTGCCAACCAGAAGGTCAGCGGTTCGAATCCCCGCGACGGGGTGAGCTCCCGTTGTTCGGTCCCAGCTTCTGCCAACCTAGCAGTTCGAAAGCACATCAAAGTGCAAGTAGATAAATAGGTACCGCTCCGGCAGGAAGGTAAACGGCGTTTCCGTGCACTGCTCTGGTTCACCAGAAGTGGCTTAGTCATGCTGGCCACATGACCCGGAAGCTGTCTGCGGACAAACGCTGGCTCCCTTGGCCAATAAAGCGAGATGAGCGCCGCAACCCCAGAGTCGGTCACGACTGCACCTAATGGTCAGGGGTCCCTTTACCTTTATCCTTATATCTGTTGTCCAGCACTGCTAAAGCATTTGTTCTGCTCCCTCTCCAGAAATGCATGTGGACAGATTCTACTCAGCATCAGCCTTTTTAGTACTGACCATGGCATTCATCCAGCACCAGTAAAGGTCAAGGAAAATTATGACAGGAATAAGGCTGGAGAGTGGAAGGGTGCTAAAGAATGATTTTATAGAGGATAAATATAAAACTGAAGAACAGAGAGGAGAATTAGTTCATCATCTAGACAACAAGTTGAAGGTTATCTCAAAAAACAGGCAGATATGGGACACTGAAAGGCTGGCCGAATAAGCAAGCCCTTGTCTGACATGGCCATTTTGGGGTAGTGCCAGAAAAGCAAGAGGAAGGGGTGCCCTCAACACACATCAGGAGAATTTTATTTTATTTTATTTTTTTGCATTGGGCTGTGCCCTGGGGCAGGGGCGTAGCATGGGGGTGCCAGTCGGGTTGTGGCCCTAGGCACAGATTATTATTATTATTATTATTATTATTATTATTATTATTAATTTTTATTTATAATATGACAACAATTATTCAATCATAATTTTGACATTTCAAACTCCGACTCCCTTCTCCCTCTTTCTGTGGTTCCTTTACATTTCTTTTCATCTTCCTGCATACTCCAAATTATCTCAACATATTCTTTTGTATATCTATTCCCACATATATCCCATATATATATTGAAACCAAAGGTTTTTACATTAATCCTGCCAATGTCTTCATCTGCTTACGGCTTGTTTGTAAACACTCAATAAACCATTTCCATTCCTTTCTTTAAAATAAATAAATAATTGGTATCTCGGTTTCTCATTCTCCTGGTTTTGCCATTTCCACATAGTCCATTAATGTCTGTCTTCATTCTTCTCTCGTCGGGACCCTGGGCACGGATTTTTGAGAGGTGGAGTCGTTCTAGCAGTGTTGGTGGCTAGGGCTGGGGTACCATGGTGGGCACCCTGTTCACCCCACCCCAAGCACCCACACACCCACCTGGCACTCCTGCCCACCCCCTGGCACATGTGTACAACCCCTCCAGTGTGTGTGCCCACCTTGAGTGCCATGAACTCATGCAACACTGCTGCCCTGGGGTCACCCAAATGTAGATGATCTCTGTGGTCCCACCCTTAGGTCTGCATACTTGAGTCAAATGGCTCCATCCTTAGGTCACAAGAGTTGGCAACTGCGGACACAGAATGAGAAAGCAAAAGAACACATATATTACAGCAGTGAAAATGGCAAAGATGTTTAAGAGAGAAAATAACAGACGCTGGAGATGTAAAGAAAAGGAAAGTACATTTTATCATATGTGGTAGGCATGCAAATGCATTAAAAATATTGGGAAATGATATATGATGAATTGAAAAAAAATGTTTAAAACGAACTTTGGTAAACATCCTGAAGCCTTTCTACTAGGTATCTCAAATCAAGAACTGATTTGAGAAAATGGACATTATTTATGTATGCTACAACAGCGTCAAGAATCTTGATTGCACAGTACTGGAAGATGGAAGAAATACCATCAAAAGAACAACGACAAGAAAAATTGATGAACTATGCAGAATTGGCTAAGGTAACAGATAATTTAAGAGAGACGGACAAAAAGGACTTCAAAAGGGTTTCGGAACCATTTACAGTTTATTTGCAGAAACAACAAAATGGACTGGACTCACTGGCAGGGTTTGAATAAACGTTCACAACTTTATTATAGTAACAGACATTTTAGAGAATGATAGGGGAATTTACTTTGATACAAAGCAGGACACAATAAACAAAACCAAATAACTCAGTAGGGTGGGAGTTGAGGGAAGTCTGAAGGAGGAGAGGGAGAACATTTGTATATATTTTGATGAATGAGATTTGCATCTTTATTTGTTATAAAACCCAATAAATATTTAATAAAGAGAGAGAGAGAGAAAGCAAAAGAACACAGATAAATATAACAGAGAATACACAGTGGTACCTCTGGTTACGTACTTAATTCATTCCGGAGATCCGTTCTTAACCTGAAACTGTTCTTAACCTGAAGCACCGCTTTAGTTAATGGGGCCTCCCGCTGCTGCTGCACGATTTCTGTTCTCATCCTGAAGCAAAGTTCTTAAGTTAGCGGAGTCTGTAACCTGAAGCATATGTAACCCGAAGCATCTGTAACCCAAGGTACCACTGTAACATGCTGATGATGACTCAAACAAGAGAGAGGAATAAATCCTTGTGCCAGATTGCAATTGTGTGTGAAAAAGAGGATCCAGTTAGTGGAATGCCCATACCTCTCTGCTTTCCTAACCTTTAGTTTGAATATTGAGTAAAAAACTGTGGGTTTTTTGTGTTTTTTAAGAAAGTCTTCAAGGTATGTAACTAATAGCCAAGGTCTTGGCATTTTAAACCCCAGTTAGGGGAATAACAGCATATAGAGTCTTGGTTTTTGAAAAGCCCATGGAGGTAAGCTGGTGCTTTAGCACTGAAAGGTCAAATTTTAAAGAATTCTGAGTTCTAGACATTGCTGCAGAAATAAAAGTCATGTAGATTTGTAGTGAACTTACCTGAACACAGGAACTGGAGAAGAAAGGCAGTTTGCTGTTGATTTGCATGTCAGAAAGACGATTAGTGTGAAGCACAGCTGATTGCTTACAATTATGGGGAAAATGGGACTTTAGTTAATGCTGACATTTAGCTCTCGCTGTGGAGTGTGTTTTAGGGATGACACAAATGGGGGACTGAAGTGGCCAAGCTGGAAATCCTTGCAAAAATCACAGCTAAACCCAGACTCTTGAAAAAAAACACAAATGGTTGGGGTAAGATTTTCCCACTCCAAGCTAAATTCCAATGCTTCTCAGGATAATAAGATGTCTCAAAACAGCCCATGTGCCTTCTCCGGATCAGTATTTGTTTGAAAAAGTCATGGGACTCCCCCGCCTTTAATTCTAGTTCATTAAATTTTGCTGGGGCAAAAGAAGGCACACCAGTCACAAAATCAATAGGTTTTTTTGTGAGGTTTAGTGTTCCAGACTCTTTCTGCTTTTCAAAAATTAAACTCTCTCAGGACATTTAAAACTGCAGATTATTATTACATTATATCCTGGCAGACTAGCCCAACCCTGCTTTGTGCTAGGCTAGAGAAGGATTGTATTGGGCAGAGGTGTTCATTCAGCTTTGGGAAGCACTATGAATAGGGACGGGACGCGGGTGGCGCTGTGGGTTAAACCACAGAGCCTAGGACTTGCTGATCAGAAGGTTGGCAGTTCGAATCCCCGTGACGGGGTGAGCTCCAGTTGCTCGGTCCCTGCTCCTGCAAACCTAGCATTTCGAAAGCACGTCAAAGTGCAAGTAGATAAATAGGTACCACTCCGGCAGGAAGGTAAACGGTGTTTCCGTGCGCTGCTCAGGTTCGCCAGAAGTGGCTTAGTCCTGCTGGCCACATGACCCGGAAGCTGTACGCCGGCTCCCTTGGCCAATAAAGCGAGATGAGCGCCGCAACCCCAGAGTCGGCCACGACTGGACCTAATGGTCAGGGGTCCCTTTATGAATAGGGACAAATGTTGTTCATCAATTGAAACATTCAGTCACTCAAATTCTGTTTTATTAGTGTGTGATGTTTGGGGCCAAAGTAACGAAGCCATTTCAGAGTGAAGACAGTATTTTCTTTCCGTCATTCAGAATAGGTGAAAGATTTGTCTCTATTTATAGTGTTCCTCTTCCCCAATATTGATAAGGAGTGGGGATTTCCCTATTTGCATGAATATTTTGTACAAAGAGTTTCTGGTTTGGGCTCAATCCTTGCCAAAAGAGAGCCGTTAAGAAAAACAAAACTTTGCAGAGAAGTCTCACATCTTCTTAGGTTGCCTCATGGTTTATGCCCTGATGATTTTTAAAGGTGGCTGAGGAAGTTTGGGGTTGGAGTAGGTTGCAGGTACACTTTTTAACACTGCGTTGTATTCAATGTACAGTGGTGCCTCGCAAGACGAAATTAATTCGTTCCGCAAGTTTTTTCTTCTTGCGAGTTTTTCGTCTTGTGAAGCACGGTTACCCATAGGAATGCATTGAAAATCAATCAATGCGTTCCAATGGAAACCGCCTTCAGACCAGGTCCGGGGACAGTCTGTCCCCCGACCTCTTCTGAAGGCGGTGGGGACGACGACAAGGGCTTTTCTTCCCACCGCCAGCCTTCAGAAGGCTGTTCTGAAGGCTAGCGGTGGGAAGAAAAGCCCTTCTCCCCACCTCCCGCCCCGCAAGCTCCGGGGACAGAAGGGCTATGCTGGCAGGTGGCAGCGAAGCCTTCGCTGCCGACCCCCAGCATTTTAAAAGCCCCAGGGACAGCGGAGAAGTCTCCACTGTCCCGGGAAGGCAGGCAGGGGGGAGCAAAGACTTTTGCCCCCCGCCGGCCTTCAGAAGAGGTCCAGGACCTCTTTGCTCCCCCCCGCCTGCCTTCAAAAGCTGTCCGGGATAGCGGAGAAACGCGCTGCGCGCTTCCCTGCTATCCCGGACCACTTTTAAAATGCTGGCGGTGGGGAGCAAAGCCTTTCGGCCCCCGCCGGCCTTCCTGGACGTCTTCTGAAGGCCGGAGGGGGGCGAAAGGCTTTGCTCCCCACCGCCAGCATTTAAAAGAGGTCCCCGGAGATTTCCCTATGGGCTTTCTTCTTGCGAAGCAAGCCCATAGGGAAATTCGTCTTGCGGAACGACTCAAAAACGGAAAACTCTTTTGTCTTGCGAGTTTTTCGTTTTGCGAGGCGTTCGTCTTGCGAGGCACCACTGTACCCTTAAGCGGATCAGAGCAAGGATTCTTCCTCAACACAATGGAATAGTTTCCCCCTCTGATCATTTTTTTTTGGGGAATCCTGCAACATGTTTAAGTTTTTGCTCTGCCAACTATACATTGGAATCGACTCTGGATCAATATTGAGTAGAATTCCATGACATCAAGATGGTGGGCTGAATGTTTCAAAGCTGCAATGCAAGGCATGGCTTCAATTGGAATCCCTCGTCCATTGACTCACAGCTCTACCTTCCTTCCCTACTTTCCAAACGCTCCTTCTCACACAGACTTCACTAATACTCTGAACTGAATGGCCTGAGTGTTTTCACACCCTGCAGACAAAAATAAAAGTGCTGGCATCAACTGAACTCAGCTTACAAAATGGCGGAGTCTGTTTGAGTCAGCTTGTAATATTTCTTCATTAGAGCTCTTCTGCTCCTTCTCTTTACCTGTCGGGGGGGGAATATTAGTGCTATAAAATATATATGGTACTATGTGTTAGGAAGCATTGAAGAGTTCCAAATACACTACAGACTCCCCAAAGGCTTGATAAATGTAATCACCTCACAATAGAAGTCACTACCCACACATCCCGCCATCTAAAAGAAGAATTGCTATTTACCCAATAGTAGATCAAAAAGAACTGCTCATTGAGTCTAAATGGAGAATTGCCAGGTTGATTCAAAAGACAGCATAATTGGGAGAGGCCTTTTGAATGCATGACCAGAAATTGCTTAAGTGTAGGGGTGTAAGAAGGCATAGATTTCCTTCATGATCAGTATTCAATGCTGTTTCCATTCCACTGCAGTTCAGTTTCTGCCAAATACTGCATTATTTACCTCTCTGGCTGTTACTGAATGAAAGTTATATGAGTTATATCAGACAGGATTGATGGAAGTCAAAAATTTGAATAAGATGTAAAAGTATGTTTAATTACTGTTGAAAATGATATGTTTTAAAAAAACTAATAATGTTTTTTATATATATAAAAAAGAAAGTTATATGAGTTGTGCAACTGACTTATTTATGTAACTTGCATTCATTTCAATGTAAAGGAAATGTCAAACTATACAGACAAGTAGTTACCGTATTTTTTGCTCTATAAGATGCACCAGACCACAAGACGCACCTAGTTTTTGGAGGAGGAAAACAAGAAAAAAAATATTCTGAATCTCAGAAGCCAGAACAGCAAGAGGGATCGCTGCGCAGTGAAAGCAGCAATCCCTCTTGCTGTTCTAGCTTCTGGGATAGCTGCGCAGCCTGCATTTGCTCCATAGGATGCACACACTTTCCCCCTTACTTTTTAGGAGGGAAAAGGTGAGTCTTATAGAGCAAAAAATACAGTAATTATGTTATTGTTTGCTGACATAAAAACAGCCACAGTGATGTGAATGAATCACATTTGCTTGCCTGATTTATCATGCTGACCAGAGATGGACATGCAAACTGCAGCAATTTAGGAACATGGGATGCTATTTATACTGAGTTAGACCATTCATCCACTTAGCTCAGTCTTGTCTACAACTGGCAGTGACACTCCAATATTATACACAGGCTTCTCTTTCAGCCATACCTGAAGATTCCAGGGATCAAACCCAAGGCCTTCTGTGACAGCCCAACTTGAGTGGAATGTTTTACCCATATGATTGCAAAATAACCTTAACTTACTACACAGAATCCACTTATTTTCTTGTATGGGGCCCCAAGCAAGACCAGCATTTGGCTAATTTGATATTTTCTATTATGTGGCTCACAGCCATTGCCTGATACCCTTCCAATATTTTCACCTCTATGTTCTGTGGAATACAATCCAGCACTTTTTAAAGTATGTTCCTAGTCATATTGATTATGGAGCAGGCGATGTGTTACCATCCACCTTGTGAACTTCCCCTCTGAAACTATTTTGAGGAGAAAGAGATCCAATTTCATACTAGTTATGTGGATGCTTCTGAAGCAATACATAGTAATTTTGGCTTCCATGCCACACCATTCTCTATATAAAAGTTTTCTTAGTATCGTCATAGTATACACACACACACACACATGGAAAAGGGAGGGAGGGGCAGAGAGAGAAAAATATTAATCAAAATCAAAAATATGTAATAGAAATATTAACTATCAATTTTTTTATTAAAAGTTAATCGCAAAATCAGTAAAGATGGGAATGGGCACAGGAAGAAGTGCAGGTACAGAGAGGCATTTTAGAATTTATCAGGATATGAGTACCAGCACCTAACTTTTTACAGCAACGAAAACCAGTTTCTCATCCCTCTTCCCTTCATCTTCCATCCCATGGGAGCTGCTTTTCAAGGGATGAATCCCAGCTGCATAATTCCTTTTTTTAAAAAAAGATAATTTTATTAAGTTTTCCATTTAACAATCCAATCATATCACATTAATTATTCCAAATTATACCAATACATATCTTAAAGTCCAAATATTTTGCCAAATTATATATTTTTGTTGGGGGTTCTCATGCTTTGAGTTCAGTAAGGGTCCAGTCATCTCATATTTCTGCTGTTTTTAGTGTTCACCAGTCCCATCTTTCAATCTTCTTGTTGTTATCCTTTTTCTTCTTAATAGCCTCTGAGTTGTTTCCACAGTCGAGTTAAAGTAAGCAATATTATGCTTCTGTGTGAACTTTGTAAGGCTCTCCCTTTTTTTTAAAGCTGGTAAGTCTTTTGTTTGCAATAAATTCTCACACGCTGATCCCCCAGCTGCATAATTCCCATGAATTCCCAGTCATGCGATCCCACATGGATGCAGCCAGGGGCATTGCTGGGTACTCAAAAGACTCAAAGCACAGGCCAATGCCCCCCAAATGCATATGCTACCGTCTTTCCCCGAAAGTAAGACATCCCCCGAAAATAAGACCTACTTACAGTCTTCCCTCTCGCTGTAATATAAGGCATCTCCCGAAAAGAAGACCTTCCTGATAGTAAGGTCTCCCCCGAACATAAGGCCTCCCTGGAATATAAGACCCCCAAAGATGCCGTAAGACGTCTGACTCCTCTGGACTATAGCGGCGGACGCCGCCACGCAGCTCACTGATTGGCCGCAGTGCAGCCGGGGCTGTTCAGACAGTGCCAGGTCTCTTTAAATCAGAGAGCCCATGCCGCCGCCAAGACAAGCTGCCGCCTGCTGCACACAGAGTCTGGCTGACTCACAATTAGACAATAAATGTGTATCGTATTCTTCTTCATGGAAAAATAAGACATCCCCTGAAAATAAGAGCTAGCACATCTTTGGGAGCAAAAATTAATATAAGACACTGTCTTATTTTCAGGGGGAAAGGTTAATTCTATGTATAGATACAAATTTAGCCCTTTGAGCAAAATAAGATGGTAGGTGTCTGGGGCTTCACCAGCGTGGCATTTTTCAGGCACATCTGCCTTTCAGGCAAAGTGACGGTGGTGGGAGGGAGAGGCCGGGCACTAACGGGGGGGGGAATGTGGATGCCTGAGCCCCCAGGGCCCCCTGGAGTTGGCACCCTTGGTGGACAGATGGGTAGCCCTCAAGGCAAAATGGCTAGCTCTGGGGGAAGCAGTCTTATATAGGTTTTCCCAGTGCTTTTCTTCTAGAAAAAAATGTGCTGGTACTGCATACCCTGGAATACCTCCAGAGAAAAAAGCACTGGGCTCTCTCCTCCCCTTTGCAAAGGCTCACGGGACATCTTTTTCCCATGATCCCACCACACAAACAAGATGCTGGGCAAAACCTTGCCCAGTATTTTGTTGCAATCTATGGGCCACAGTGCCACCGGGCACTTTTTGGGCACAGAACAAGTCTTGTATTGTGTAAAATTGCATATAAAATGTGTGTGCAATAAGAAATGACCAATAAGATGCAAACAGTGGGGTTTTTTTGTGGCGACTCAAGCTAAATTTAAGATTGGGAAAATGTGGAAGTGGGGGAAACTGAAATTAGCAGGCTAATCATCCCTAACTGGTACCCAGTCCCTTTTTTTCCCGGCGGTGTTGTCATTTATGACCCCTCCATCACAGACATGCAAAGGTCTGATTACTCACATACAGAGAGAAGAGCATGCATACTGAGCCTCTATCCAAGAACACCATAAAGGGTGCATTATGTGCTGTTCCTGCTGAAGAGAGTACATACAATTGCTCCATCCCAAGAGAACCACACTCTAGCATAAGTGTTGTCAATAAACATGTTATAATAAATTTGGTCCAATATTTTGCATCCAGGTTGTAAAACTAGGACAAGACCCTTTTTAGAAGAGATGCAGCAGTCCAGATTTGCTCAGGACCTCTTCAGCAATAAATATTTTAATGGACTCTCTCCTGCAATGAGTTTGAGCTGTCATTTTGCAGCAAAATTTCATTCCAAGACTTTTCCCAAGAGAGGATGAGCTGCAGAACATACGATTTTCAGAACAGACTTCTGCTTCCATTAGTTTGAAATAATGTGCTGGGCGGGATCAAGCAAAGGTAGCAACATTAGGGACATTCCTCTTTCCCATCCTATACACATAGCTGCTGTCACATGGGAACTGCTTTTCCATGACCTTATTACACAGGGGAAAGGAGAAAAATAAATGGGCTTCTTCATTCATTTGTGGATCCTCACTATTGGGATTGCAGCACAGAGAAGTGAATTTTAGGAAAGGGCCAGATGGCTTTTCTGCCCTGTTTCTGAAGCCACAAATCCTGATTGCTCTTTGCAATGCCAGTCAGATGTACACAACAGGATCAATATAACCTCTGAGCTTTGATCTGGAAGAACAATGTCATCTAAAAAAAAAAAAAAAGGTGGGGGAAGAGGCACTGTTTCCATTTCTATATGGAAATCTAATGATTCAACGGTATGGACGGCAAAAAGCCAAACACGTCCGTGTGGCAAATTCTTATTAAGTGTAACCTTTAAATCTGCTGAGACGGTAGGTTGCAGCAATAGATTTATTATCTGGGGTGTATGTGTGTCTTTAAAATAAATAAATGTTGTGATAAGCTTAAATTTCTCCTGCAACAAACTGATGCAATCCAGGAGGGAGACAATGATCCATCTGAGAATTCTTTGCCTGATGAATTAGAGGCTTCCTCAAGCAGAACAGATCATAATAATCAAAATTATAAATCACCAAAGTACATTCCTACCCTGACAAGGAAATGTACTGCACAAGAGGTCCTCTTAATTCAGCATAATGAGGTCCGCAGCACACTCTGTGCCTTGTGTAGCCACACACTCTGAGCCACTTGTTTTTTATGACACTTTTCTCTATGCTAATCACCTAATTCGACATGCCACTGAATGAATTTACTGCCAATAAAAGCTGCCGAGCACCTTGGTAATGGTGGCAGGGAGCTCATTCTACATCCTCCCAGATTTGACTTCGTCTGCTGATCTGTGCTAACCTCACACAATGTCACCTCGGACAGCGCCAAGTTGGCATTGCCCATAATAAGAAGGGATAAGGGTATTATTCTGTGCATCATTTTGCTATTAAAGGAATCCGGATATTTTGTCTTAACTCAAGGCTTAGGGTTAAAATTATATGCTATATCCTGGGGGAGGGACATCTCTTTCACAAGACCCACACTTGAAAAAGAGGGATTGAAAACATGATAAACTGTCATGCTATAGTCTACACACAATACAGGAAAGACAGGAATAGCACTGTAGTTCGATGCAGTTAAAAGGGGGCGGGTAACAGACTCCTATCTCTTTAGTGCTACAGTGATATCGCCGCTTTCATGGCTTCAAGAAGCTGTCACCTTTCAACAACAGAACCTGGGAAATGAAAGAAAAGTTGCACTAGAAGATCACTAACAGGGCTGTCTCAATTGTCTTGTAACCCAACTTCTGAAAACAGTGCTTAGCTGTGTGGTGGTTCCAAGGTCACCATAAATCCTGAACTTGAAACAGATCAATATATTCTGCTCAGAGTGTAGAGATTTATATGAAAGCATTTTTAAAGGAAAGCAAAATTTGACACGAGTGATTTGAAACTCAGGCCAACAAGCACCAATTTATGTTTTTAAAACATTTAGACTACTATAAAGTTCATACAGGTGTCCATTATAATGTCAGTTATGCCTTCAAGGATAAGATTTATACAAGGTGTGTTTCCTCGGGGATAAATTATACATTCAGACAAATCAGGTTTTACCCAGTTTTCAGGGGATTGTCTCAAATGGAAATAGCTTCAGTATAGAATGGATTCAATACAAAGCACTGGTTGAATCTTAACCCATATTGCTGGTCTTTCCATGTTCTACCATACCAGTAAGCCATGGTCCAGGAGGAACTACACTGGCATGCCGGGGGGGGGGTAAATTCAGTTATTTTTGTATTCAGAGGCGAACCTACCAGATTTTCACTTTCTTAAACTGAAACCTAGCCAAACTTTGAAATTTGCACTTCTCTGAATTTTGCAATGCAATACTCCAATTAAGTGCTGTGTACAAAAGTGCCTCAAGTATGGTAAAATGTGCATAAAAATGCATATAAGTCACACACACACACACACACACACACACACACACAGCTACTCTAATCTAGTATGAGAAACATGAGCTGCTCTCTCTTCTGACAGATGAGTGCTTTGGTACTCCAATGACCTATGAGCAACTAGAGAACCTCAATAGTTTATATTGTGTGTAAGTGCAAAGGAAGAAGAAGAAGAGGAGTTTGGATTTGATATCCCGCTTTATCACTACCCGAAGGAGTCTCAAAGTGGCTAACATTCTCCTTTCCCTTCCTCCCCACAACAAACACTCTGTGAGGTGAGTGGGGCTGAGAGACTTCAAAGAAGTGTGACTGGCCCAAGGTCACCCAGCAGCTGCATGTGGAGGAGCGGAGACGCGAACCCAGTTCACCAGATTACGAGTCCACCGCTCTTAACCACTACACCACACTGGCAGACAGCAGTGATTTTGGGGAAGGGCTACGGCTCAGAGCCAGAGCACATGGGATTGCCAGACTGGAAAAGACTCCTGCCATAAACCCTGGGGAAATGCTACCTACCAGTCAGTGTATCTGACTGGGCTTCAGGAACTGATGCTCTGCTTCCATATAGGAGAGTTTCCTCTGCTCCTATTTTTTACATGTATTATCATGTTGTATTCTTGAGTGCACAAGCAGCTGGCAGAGCTGCTGTTCCAGTCAGAACCTTCCCTGGAGCCACCTACCTCAGCTTTGATATTGTTGGCATTCACTGCACAAGCTACAGTCCAACATTTGTCTCTTCACCATGTGCTCGAGAGAGCAGTGTCATTTGCTTGTGACATTTCCTGGTATTGTCTACGGATAAAAGGCAGCTTCAGGACTTAAAAAAATATTCCACATTAGCTTTAGAATAAACTCCCCAGAGAGACACCATTCAGCAAACCAAACCTACCTGGGCCACCT